>JAXGGA010005753.1:0-75446 GCA_038373865.1 Uloborus plumipes
AGAGATCGTTTATGAATTGTGTTTTCGGGGAAGACGGAAGAGTCCAGAACAACATTTCTGTCCCAAATGTCATCAAAGACGAACTTCAATTGCCCCACCCCCCTTTTTAGCCTACTTTCCCGTTAAAAATAAAAGAAAGACGAATTAAAAATAGCTTAATGCATCTAAAAAATATCGCCAAATCCAAAAAATATCGCCAAGTTAAAAAAAATATCGCCAAGTCCAAAAAATATCGCCAAGTTAAAAAAATAAAGAGGTAAAATGAATATCGAAAAATTAAAAATTTGAAAGTAGGGTATTGAGATGGAGAATTTGTGTGTCGGTCGGTCTATCGGTCGGTCTGTCTGTCCCCCCCCCCCCAATAACTTTTGAATGAACATTCCGATTTGGACAAACTTTTTTTTGTTGGAAAGATCTCGGCGAGTACAGCTCATTCCCATATTTGATTTTTTAATTTGAACAATTTTTGGTTCAACTTTGAGCCGTTCAAACAACCGGTCCCGCGATACTAACTTTTGAATGAACAGTCCGATTTGAACAAACTTTTTTTTGTTCGAAAGATCTTTTCAAGGATACTTCATTCCCGTATCTACATTTTCGATTTGAACAATTTTTCGTTCAACATTGAACCGTTCAAACAAGCTGTCACCCCTAATAACTTTTGAGTGAACAGTCCGATTTAAACAATTTTTTTTTCGAAGCATCTCGGCAAGGATACGTTATTACCGTATTTAAATTTTAAATTTGAACATTTTTGGTTCAACATTGAACCGTTCAAGCAACCTTTCTCCACCTAATAACTTTTAAGTGAACCGTCTGAATTGAATAAACTTTTTTTGTTCGAAAGATCTCGGAGAGACACATTCCCATATTTCACTTTTCAATTTGAACCATTTTTCGTTCAATGATGAACCGTTCAGAAAATTTTTTAACATGAGCGCCTACTGGGAAATTTAAATTGAATGTTGATTCTGAACTGAAAGGCCGATTTCCTTCAAACTAACTTTGTAAGAAAACGGTTTTGATAAAAAATGTATGTTAAGTACTTTTCTAAAAAATCTTCTGTGAGGACTCCGACTCCGACTCCGCAAACATGGCGGAAATGCAGGCTCAGAAAAAAATGACTGACTGGGCAGACAATTTTTTGTTTATTTATTCTTTTTTTTTTGTTTACTTAATTATTATTTTATTTATTTATTTATTTATTTTTTGGCAGACGATATTTTTTTTTTTTTTGAATACAAAAATTGTTCATTCACTAGAGCATTTTATTCTTTATTTATATTTAACAACTGGCTACGGATTAAAAATAAACTTCGAGACATTTTATTAACGAACGAGGTTTTTTTTCTTTCTTTGATAAAATGTGTTTTGATGTTCTTTTTACTTTTATTTTATTTATTATTTTTTTTTCTTTTGAAAACGATTGTGAAATGTTTCTACGGAAGAACTGTAACAGCTACATTTTTTAAAAGGTGCGACAAAATTTTATTTACTCGTTTATTTACTTTTTACGTGTCCATTTCATCTGATGAGAGGGGTATATTTTGCTTTTAGAAATCAGCTTTAAGTGCTTTAAAGGTATGTTTGACATAATTTTCAGTTTCAGATATTCAAGAGAATATTGATTAGATGCTAGGATGCCGATGTCGATGTACGGGAAAGTAGGCTCGTTTAGTTCTTGACAGAACTTCTTGTTTTAATTTAATTTCGAAACATTTCCGGATACAGAACTCACCCCAACGAAAACATAGTCGAAGATTGCTTAAAATTCTATATTTTAAGATTAAATATCGTAAAAGTGCCGACGTAGGGCCCCTCAAGGAAGGGATCGTAATTCCTTTGTATCCGTCTTAAAATTTTGAAATTGCAGCGAAAGATTTAGCTCTCTATCATTGGAAATGAATACTAATGAAATTTCTTCTCCTCCTGTTAACACTCTTCGTAGAAATAGTGTTAACAAACAATTTTCTTACGAGTCAATCTTTTATGTACACCTAGGAACGTTTTCAAAAAAAAAAAAAAAAGACTTCATTAAGAAATTTGGATTTCTTTGCAATACTCCAGCATTAAAAACTTTGGAAGAGCATGATTTAATAACTAATTGCAATAACTTGCCGTTAGAATTAGACGATGTGAATGGATCCGATTTATACACAGAGTTAAAAGTTTTTATAAATTTCCCTCCAGAGAAACTTAAATTTCAATCACTTAAATATTTGTTTGAAAACAGTTTCCAAAATGTATTACTAAATTTTGTTATTGATTTACGAATTTTCTAACTATTTCAGCTACAGTTGTCTCGGCAGAACCTTCATTCTCAAAGCTAAAATAAATTAAAAAACGTATTTAAGATCTATTATGACTAAAATGCTCTAGCACTAATATCGATTGAAAATGATTTTTGTATTTCTTTAGATTTTTCACACTTAATTGATGAATTTGCTGCTCAAAAAGCTAGAAAAATTATTCCTCATTAAATCGCTTACTTTATTTTATTTTGTTTATTTATTAATCTCTAGATTTTTCTTTTTTTTTTCTAAATAAATGTTTGTTTTTGGTATATTTTGATTGTGCCTGTGTCTGTGTCTTTTCTTTCTTTCTTTTTATTTTTAATTCACATTCTATAACAATTTTATAGTAAAATGTCGGAATAATTTCCGGTTTTTATGTGTTAGGATTGGTGCATGTTGCGGTGTGTAATAATTTAAATGTATTACGTTTTATGAGAGAGGGGAAATGAATAAATAAAAAAATGTTTATTTCTCTACTATTAAAACAAATTTCGCACAGGGCCGCTAAAACTCTAAGCACGCCCCTGGTAACGGGTTGAAAGAAAAATCTCGATTCTTTTACTGCTTCAGTCATTTTTCGTTCAAACTTGGTGTTTTCTTTTCCAGAGCACACAGGGGTAGAGCTCTGAGCCTGTGCCTCATGAACAGCCCCCTGGATCCCCAGATCTGGGAGGTGGAGCACCGGGGGAGCAAGAGTTGCGCCAACAGCAGCTACTCTGGAGGCTCGGAGGAAAATAGCGCAGTCAACAGCGAGGATGAAGGGGTAGGGGTCCTTTCTCTGTCATGCCTCTTGAAGCATTAGCGCGATCCCACTCTTCTGTTGTGTCTGATCTTTTTTCAATTTTTTTTGTACAGTACACTGCAAAAAATGAACCGTTGTTTTTACAGTATAATACTGCCAGCCGAGGTTCCATTTTAAAACTGTAAAATGCACTGTAATAAACTAAAACTAGTAATTTTGGTTTCTTACAGTATGGTTAGCAATTTTAACAGTTTATTGCTGTAAAATGTTGCTGTATGTAACTGTAAAAATACGTGTAATTAAAAACAGTTCACTTTGTGCGCAAATGAGTAAAAACCAAAAAGCAACGTCTGACAGCACTAATAAGTCCAGTTTAAAAATCGGCAAACATGTTTCAAAGGCATAAAGCCTCCTTCTTCAGTGCCGAGCAAGAAATGGAACTCCGGTTTCTTGCAAGTGCACTGGAACAAGAGTTTCTTGCCAAGCAAGAAACTCTCCCGGTACTTTGGTTTGTTTCATTTCTTGCTCGGCACTGAAGAAGGAGGCTTTAATGCCTTTGAAACATGCTTGCCGATTTTTAAACTGGACTTATTTGTGCTGTCAGACGTTGCTTTTTGGTTTTTACTCAATAAGTGTAATACTGGCAGTGGAGGTTCCAATTAGAAATTGTAAAATGCGCAGTAATAAACTGTAAAACTAGCAATTTTGGTTTCTTAACAGTATAGTTAGCAATTTTGACAGTTTATTGCTGTAAAATGTTGCTGTATTTAAATGTAAAAATAAGTGTAATACTGGCAGTGGAGATTCCAAGGACAATCAGATATAAAATTTATAACTGTCTGTAAGATCAAATCTTGACTTCTACACGCAAAAGTAATGCAATCATTTAAGACAGTAGATATACTGTGATATAAAAAACTAAGAGCTAAAATGACTACGAGGATTTCCAATTTGAAATTGTAAAATGCGCAGTAATAAACTGTAAAACTAGCAATTTTGGTTTCTTACAGTATAGTTAGCAATTTTGACAGTTTATTGCTGTAAAATGTTGCTGTATTTAACTGAAAAAATAAGTGTAATACTGGCAGTGGAGGTTCCAATTAGAAATTGTAAAATGCGCAGTAATAAACTGTAAAACTAGCAATTTTGGTTTCTTAACAGTATAGTTAGCAACTTTGACAGTTTATTGCTGTAAAATGTTGCTGTATTTAACTGTAAAAATAAGTAATACTGGCAGTGGAGGTTCCATTTTAAAACTGTAAAATGCACTGTAATAAACTGTAAAACTAGCAATTTTGGTTTCTTAGATTACAGTTAGCAATTTTGACAGTTTATTGCTGTAAAATGTTGCTGTATTTAACTGTAAAAATAAGTGTAATACTGGCAGTGGAGGTTCCAATTAGAAATTGTAAAATGCGCAGTAATAAACTGTAAAACTGGCCACTTTACAGTTTCTCGCTGTAGCAATTCCAGTTCTCACACTGACTCCTCTTCCTTCAGGTCAGCTTCAAAGGGCAGAGTGAGAAGAACGGGCACCGGGGCCAATCGCGATCCAAGGGCTTCTCCGCGGCGCACTCCCCCTCCTCCAGCTGCGACGGGCTGTCCGAGATCGAGACCAACGGATCCGGCGGATCCCGGGGCGGCCACTCCGTGGACTCGGGTCTCGAGAGCATGGGCGGCAGCCACGGGGCGGCGGACACCCCGGACAGCTGCTCCGACTCCGGCCACGACGGGCGGAGCAGCCTAGACTGCGACTCCCCGACGACCAACGGGTCCTACGAGAACGGACATGCGAAGGTCGCCGACGGGGAGAACGGACATGCCAAGGTCGCCAACGGGAACGCGGCGGCTCAGTCGGTAAGGCTCGGTGTTTTTTTTTTTTTTCGTTCTTGTTCGTGAATCGCTTAGTCTTCGAGAGAGCCAGGAGCGCTCCGATGGGAGGTCATTGTGACCTCCCAATGGTTTCCGTCTTCGGCACATTTTGCTGGGGATTCTGCAATTTGACGACAATATTCATTTCATTTCACCCTCCAGGGTCCCCCGTACCTACCAGCTTAGTGGTTTAACCGGGATAGGGCCCTGAAGAGCGCTCTGTTCTTAATTTTGAACCAGAACCTAGGGTCGAGCAAACCATAGGCCCTAGCACCCCCAGAGGTATCGTTTCACTTGGAGGACTTTGTGGCCACGACATTTTTAACGCCTCCCAGTCACCATTAATCAAGACGGTGGATCTTTGATCGGCTGGAATCGAACCCGGGTCCTTTCGGACACGAGTCCGATGCCTTACCGATCGGGCCACCACGGCCCCTTGACGACAATATTGCAATATTGAGATTATCCTCTTCAGTCCTGATTTTTTCAACCAGTTAAATTTCACGTTTTTGAACCTTTGTTGGATCTGAATAATACCAAGAAAAAAAATTTGGATTGATGAAAAATAAATGCTACAATCTTAGATTTTATAATGCATACTTTTTTTTTTTGTTATAATTTGCTTTGAAACCAAATATAAATAACAACTTAAAAGGTACACATATGTGTACCTTCAACTGGGACTGAAGAGCTTAAATGTTCTTTTTAGTATTTACAGTTGTAAATTTAAAAGATGCCTATTGTTTTTTCTCGCTAAATGTTATGCATGAACGACATGTGCGCATGCTTGTACTATATCATTCGATGAAATTGGAACTTCTTCGTCAAATTGAGAATTTCCCCCTTCCCAAAAATTTTAGTTTGGGGCGCCCCTGGAGAGAGCTCATGTTAATTGGCATCGTTCAGGTATTAAAGGACAATTTTACTGCTGTAAAGCTGTAAGTCACCTCCCCTTAGGCAGATACATGCGATATGCCATCAACTCATTTATTCCTTCCATGGACTGCAGTTTCGTGCATTTCAGCACTTGTCAGCATGGAAAGTACCGTACCAATTAGAGATGAGCCGGGCTCGGCCCGAGCCCGAAAGCCCGAACCCGAGCCCGAGACGGACTCGGGCCCTTTAACTTCAAGCAACTTTCGGGCTCGGGCTTGATCTCATATTAAGATAGGCTCGATCTCGTATAGTTTTTATACAAATACAACGTTCACGGAATAAAATATTGGGGTACTTAAAGAGCGTGAGAACAGTTTTTCTTAATGGCAGCAATAATAATAATAATAATTCAAAAGGATAGCACCCACTTATAATATATCTGCGATTGCTATTGCGATATACCATATGGCAGTGCATCCCAAGTGGAAATTAAAAATATATATTGATGTTTGATACACTCGGGCTCGGGCCGGGTCGGGCTCAAAACAAGACAATATCACTCGGGCTCGGATTAAAAATTCTCGGGCTTGGGCGGACCCGGGCCTTCAAAAGTGAGCCCGAACTCATCTCTAGTACCAATGTTGGTGACTCGCTGGTCGAGTTGTACCATACCAATGTTGGTGACTCTCTGGTGTTCTAATTTCACATTAGCTACCAGTTCTTTTGGGTCTCTTTGCTTCTATGTGAAGTTTTCTGCCTCGAGCTCGGTTACTTCCCATTCCATGCTGACGAGTGCGAAAAAGCACGAAATTGCAGTCTACGGATGGAATAAACGAGTAAGCATTTTACTTCTGGTTTTCTAATTTGCGTAATTCCTTGACAATCAATGTCCACATTTTTTAGATAGTCTGATCAGGGGTGCCCATTCCTCCCCAAGCTCAATGGCGCAAATTCCCCCCCAAAATTTTTCATAACCCTATTGTGATTTTTATCCCTCTTTTTTATTTTATTTATTTTTTAAATATTATTTATTTATTATTTTAAAAATTATTTATTTATATTTTAAAATATTTATATATATTTTTTATAATTAAAACTATTATTTTTTTTGTATATTATAAGTACTAATTATTCGCAGAGTAGAATCGCTTTTTTTTCCCTTTCAGAGATTCGAAGCACCCACACACACATACACACACAAAATAAATAAATAATAATGAAGAAATAACTTAAGTTAAAAAAATAAATCAGTAAATAATTAAAATTAAAAAAATAAATTAATAAATAATTTAAATAAATAAATAAATTAGTTTAAAAAAATCCCCCCCAAAAATTTTGATGGCACAACTTGCACCATAGTCTCCCCCCCCCCCTGTGGGCACCCCTAAATCCGATGCTTGTTATATATTGAAGAGTTTTTAGGTAATCAACTTCTTGAAAAACTATATAATTTGTTTGATCAACTTATGGCTATCTTGTGTCTTTATCGTTATCTAAAAATCAATTTTTTTGCGATTCATTATTTGCAGGATTCAGGCACAGACTTGAAAATCAAACTCCACTTGAGCAGCACAGAAGATGCTCTCGGGTTCACTTTCCAAGGAAAGCAAGATGGACAAGTTGTAGTTACCTCAATGCTAGAAGGTGAGAATCTGCGCTCGCTTTCATTTTTCCGGCTATTTTCAGCTGATGCTAATGTAGTAGTGTTCTTTTTTTATTTTAACCCTCTCGGCACCCTGGACCTCATATGAGGCTCCTACTTTTGAACTCAATTTTGGAAGAAGTAAACACTTAAAATGATTTTTTTTTCACTTAGGAGCCTCATATGTGATCTACATGAATAGGTGGAGTCACTGACGAAAAAAAACAATCATTTTAAGTGTTTACTTCTTCCAAAATTGAGTTCAAAAGTAGGAGCCTCATATGAGGTCCAGGGTGCTGAGAGGGTTAACTCGAGCATCCCCCTCATTTTATAGTCTGAGAGCTAACAACATTTTTGAGCGACAATTTTAAGAAGTCTGCCTTTTTAATATATCTCTCCCTATACTCTACCAAGCAGCATGCCTTCACTGTTTGTTTCACATATGGCACAAAGTATATGCTTATGCCGATACGTGTAATAATCAACAATGTGTTTTGTTGCATAAGTGGAACAAACAAATTTTGCCACTAAGTACAGCATATATACATATTTAAACATTTTTAGAACAAAGGAAATAATGATAAGGCACACTTGTTACTGTAATGCAGACACTCTATTTTTCAAAAGCAAGAACTGTAATATCTAGATGATTAGTGCAACTAACTAGTGCATAAAAATCACACTAAACTGTTATAGCAATGTTCCAGAAGGGGCGCAAAGCTCAGCTTAACTGCATTTAAATATCATAGGAATATATGAGGGTATTTTTGGTTTGTGCCAGATCAGGCACACCATGCAGTCAAGGGTTAATTGCACAAAAATGTCTTAAAAGCAGGCCCGTCATTTAGGGGAGGCAGGGCCCCCCCCCCCCCCGTCTTTTAGAAATCAGGCAATGGATTTACATATAAGTGAAGATGGTTTTTGCTGATTTCCGATGAAATTGCATTGAGTTTTCACCCTTTGCCCTCCCCCCTCCCCTGGAAAAACTTGAAATGGCGTCACTGCTTAAAAGGCATTGTTTTTTTCAATACAACTGTAATGCGCAGTGAAAAATACAACCACTCTTAGCTGCCAGACGCCCTCCATGCTGTTCGGAAGAGAACAGGGAAAGATATATCAAAGAGCCAGACTTCTTAAAATTGTCACTTGAAAACGTTGCTAGCTCCTACAGGGTTCGTACGGGTCCTTGTAAGTCCTTATAAGTCCTTATTTTTTTATTTTGTCTTAAAAGTGCTTAAAAGTCCTTATTTTAATGTCCCAAGTCCTTGGAAGTCCTTATTTTTACTCTACCCTTATTTCAAAAAATCAGATTGCCGTTTTTCGATTAGAGCGATTTCTACACTGCAGGGTTGTAAGTGTGATGTTTCCGCTTCGGCCGCACTTTGTTCCGAGAACTGTATTCGGAATTAAGAAGGGGCAAGGGGGGGGGGCAGCTCCGCTCCTGTTCTAGGAATCCATATCCATCGATGCAGGTGCCAAATCAGGGACACAATTGGTCAAATTTAAAGGACTTGGAAAATGAAATATTTAAAGCAAAGAATGAAACAAAACAAGTAAAACGAAAAGCATTAGAAGAGGAAGTAATTTTTTTAAAAAGAAGAAAATGTTTCTTCAAAAGGACATAATGGAGTCAAATGCAAAAGCTAATCAGTTGGCTGATGAGGCTGAAAAAACTAAGGACATTAACTTGTTTATGCAATCACATGAACTAAGAAAAACACTAAGTGAAAAAGAAATTGAAATAAGTTCTTTGGATATAAAATTATCAGAGAAAAGTTTGGAATTAAAAGATATGTAATGTGATTTTCAGTTTCAGATTTTTCTTTGTTTTGTTATTGCGGAAAACAAGTTTTTTTTTTTTGGTTATTTTTAATCTATCTTTTATGTTCTGTACTGTGCATCATCCTCTAATTGAATTTGGAAATGTTGAAAATGTATAGGCCAATTTATTAAATATTTTGAGGTCCTTATTTTTTGGATTTTTTAGTCCTTGAAAGTCCTTAAAAGTCCTTGAATTTTTTTTAAAGAAGTGTATACGAACCCTGTCCTAGACTATATGGTTGTGGGGGCCCCTCGTAATTGCAACACTTGCGACGTAGTGAATCCTGTTAGAATCATTTCCTTTTTCGAACGTACATTTAGTTTTAAATATTTATTTGCATATTCAGTTTTTATTTAAAGTGTAAGATGTCAGTTTTTATAAATGAACTGAACCGAAGACATGAATATGTAAATGGTCCGGATATAAATAGCAGGTAACTGTATCGGTCGTGATGGGTTGTTGTTACGTTAGCTACGAAGATGGTAGCTCTGTTATTTTGTGCTTTATACATAAGCAGGGTCCGATTAAGATATCACGGGGCCCTAGGCTAAATACTTTTTTGGGGCCTCTGTACTGAGGCTTTGCAATTTAGGCATAGGTTAAAACAAATTTAAGCATTGACTACAGTAATTTTAGCTATTTGGGGGCCCTAGGCTGCGGCCTAGTTGGCCTATTCAGTAATCAGGCCCTGTACATAAGTTTAGTAAAAAAGTATCTTTGAACTATGTCTCCCGAACTCAACAGATGTAAGGTCGCAAAGTGTTTCATCATCAGGGTGGATGTGCTGTCAGCGGATATTAACTTCTACAGAATCCGTGTCTTGCACCGAGTCCACTCAAACGCATAAATCAAATTTTCTGAGGGTTACTTTTCAGCAGGCACGTTCCGTCAATGAATGTTTAAGGTAGGCAGATGCGAAGATTTGTGGAAAAATATATATCATTAAAAACGCGTGAAATGTAAAAACAATAAAATAATGCGAATATGAAAAATGTTTACTTATTACACGAATTATATACATATATGCCGAAATATTCGCCTGCATAATAATTTATAAACTATCTCATATCCATGTTGGATGCAGTTTCAACTTAACCCTGCGAAAAGGCGGGATACAAAAAAAACACAAAACATTTGAAAATTACTATATTTCATGAAAAAGAAAACACGAAATGGAGACAGCAAACTGCAAGTATTCAACAGTACTGTACGAAAGACGACGTCGAGACGTCTAGCTAGACCGTAGAAAAGTCACAGACTCTCTGCACATGACGCAGTCAAGTTTCGGCGGAGAACAGAAGAAACCGCAAAGGCACTTTTCGGACAGCCTTTCGTCGCCGCTTTTCGAACATTAGGGGAGAAAAGTGCGGGGCACGTGCACTTCCTGAGACAATGCACGGTTATAGATACAGTGGTCGAAAAGCAGCGGTAGTCGATGCTTTTATAAGGAAGAAAAATGAAAATTTCCGTGTGTTTTCTACTAAATTCGCTGTTTAATACCTTTACTAGCTGCCAGGGCAGCTAGATTAGCTTCCTGCGGCATGTTGATGCATAATGTCCCCTTTCTCTAACTTTTACCTCATTCTGAAGTTATATTATTTGATATAATTTAATGTTCATTCGATTTCAAGACATACCACGCAGGTGGCCCAGCGTTGCACGGGCACTTTGTGCCCTGAAAGTAGTGAGGAAAATTTCAAGAAACTACTCCCCGCCAAGGCGGCTCGCTAACAGGCTCTTCACGCCTTTACTTTTTTCCTATATAAAAAAATCATTCGAATTATTGAGATGCTTCGCGCTTTCAAGATGGTGAGGAAAGTTTCAGTAAGTTCAGCTCGCTTAAAAGAAAAAAAGCAGACATAGATACTCAGTTTTAATTAAGTAGATAGCTTTTCAACAAATGAATGTTTCAAAATATTACAAGTAGCTAGCGATAAAAATATTACGTAAGTGGCCTGCTTATGAGTTTCGTGTTTGATTTAGTTAAGCCTTCATTCAGAATTCTCATTATCATTGTTATTACTGTTTCATAGCATCGACGTTTTGCAAAAATGGATTTCATATTTAATCATTTATTAGGCTTAATCGCTTTAAATTTGACTACTTATTAATTGATATCTTCGCTAATTAAAATCGTATAATGATATAGATTGAAACTAATAAAGCCCGAAAAATTACCTATCTATCGGTACCTGGTTCGGCTTTCAGTTCATCGGCGTTCAGAAGAAAGACGTGTGACATAGATAGATAGTTAGAAAGAAAGATAGAAAGAAAGAAAGAAAGATAGATACTCGGTTTTTAATATAAGTAGATATTTTCCAATCAGCGCATCATATGTCATTTAATAAAATTAAAAAATTGGTATGTTTTCTTCATGGGTAGGCACTGCCTACCTTGTCTACCATACGGCACGTCTCTGCTTTTCGGAGACACGAGCCAGAGGAAACACTGCTGTATTTTCCGATTTTCAGGAAGCTTGGCCCAAGCTTCCGGCCTCCGCGTCGGAGACCGCATCGATTCGATCAACGGAGCAGCCACTCGATTCCGGAAGCTCTCGGAGATCAACTCCTTCCTGCGGAGGGGGAAGCTGAGGGGGTGCGTGGAGCTGAGCGTTTGGAGGAGGAGCAAACGTGAGCATCGTGTGTTCTTTGTTAGGTCCAGATCCTGCATGTCGTCGGAACTCCCCAGAGCTTTTAGACTTTCCCTTTTTTTAACGGTGATTTTTTTTTTTTTGAGAGAGTGGATGTTCCGTGTTGGTCCATTTCGGGGCTCGGTTTACGGGAGGGTTTTACCGAGCCTATTTCTCTCGTGAAATTCATAAGGCAATACAGTTTGATTTGATGTTCGATGTTCTGTAGATTTTTGTTGTAATGGATGTTAAAAGGATATTAATATGTCAAATGCAAAAAAAAAAAAAAAAGAGGCCCACCTTTTCAACGAAGAAAATAAATATCTGGAGAGATGAGTTTACTCATATACACGCATTCAAAGGAGTACTTTGCAGGATGCTTATAAGATGTGTTAAATAGAGAATTTGGTACTTACAAAATTTAAGACTTTTAGTTTTTTTAGTGGTGTTAAAAATTCGAAGGGAAAATTATATTTGCAATAACTACAATAAAAATAAATACGACAGATAAAACACTTCATTTGTACAGTAGTACTTCATTTGTATTCAATAATGATAATTTCATTTTTCAAATGCATAAAATAAAATAGCAACAATTTTTTTTTCTGTGAGAAACTATGAAAAGCCTTTTTGTAGTAGTTTTGAAACATTTCGGCGGTGGGAGGGGGGGGGGTGTTTGAACCCTAAAAACTCACCCCTTAAATAGGGCCCTTGTCCATTTCACTGCCTTTCATTAGATGGTTTCTAAGACTTTTTTTGAAAACGTATTTCAATCAAAATATTTCTGGAAGCAGCAGTTTGAAATTAAAGAATCAGCGCTTTTTGCAAATATCCTATTTGGTTTGCATTTTGCTTATCTACGATGAAATCCCTTACCCCCATTTTTGGCACTTATACTTTATTCCAGAATGTTTTTATTTTGCTCTTAACATAGGTACCCTTGCAAAGTCCTTTTTTTAGTGATTAACTCACCTAGAAAGTTTCAGCAAAATTAAAAAATAAATGGATAAATATATTAAACAAAAGAGCATGAGTATTGGTTGCACAATCCTGTCATCAGAAATCCACTGAACACCTGAATTTGAGAGTAAGATTTGTATTTGCATGAAACAAAAATCTTTAACTTTTCAAACTTTAAATGGTTTAATCCTCAATCGCTAGCAAGTTAATGCATACCTTAAAGTGTGAACATAGTCTTTGAATGATTGTGCAGAAAACAGCAGTTCATTTTTTTGCAGTGTGCTCTGGAATTAAATGTTTTTTTTTTTTTTTCAATTTCACAGCTTCAAACGAAAACAGTCACATGCACCGAAACAGGACGACCAACGGCTACTCGACTGCCAGTCCACAGATCCCGAACGGCCGCGCAGAGGGTCTCGAGAACGGCCACTCCCCCCTCCGAGAACCCGAGAGCCCGATGAACTCTCCGAGACTCGTCCGGGAAGCGACCGAGAACGGGGAGAGGAGCGTGGAGTCGGAGAACGAAACGTACGTCGACGATTTCGAAGAGTCTCGCGTTTCTGTGTTCAGTACGCAGGCTTTGAACGGCACGACTCCAGTCAATACTCAAGTACGCTGTGATTTTTATTTTGATTTAAGAAGAAAATATATTAACTAAGAGTATTTCTAAAATTAAAACAAGGAGTTAATTTATATGAGAATTAGAAATTTTAAAACAAAGTAGCACATATATGGGTGATTTTTAAACATGTATAGTTGTAATTTTAATTAGCAAAATCTCATTTGTAAATTTTGCTTTTTGTGTGTGAT
The DNA here is from genome assembly GCA_038373865.1 of Uloborus plumipes. Classification (NCBI taxonomy): domain Eukaryota; kingdom Metazoa; phylum Arthropoda; class Arachnida; order Araneae; family Uloboridae; genus Uloborus; species Uloborus plumipes. The sequence continues at coordinate 13,648 of JAXGGA010005753.1, forward strand.
CAAGCGTTTTTACTCCATTATCATCTTTTAAAAGCTAATATAAATGATTACTACTGGTATTATATTTTAATAATCATAGATTTTTTATATCTAGATTTTTAGTCTACACACAGAGTTGTACATTTTAATCTTTTTGAAAATAGTATTACAACACTTCATCAAGCTTTCTACTTATTCATTGTGGCAGAAAGGAAATTATTTTCTTACAATGTGTCTGCTATTACAGCGTCATAACTGAAAAGAAAATTATACCGGATTTTTTTTTTTTTTGCTGCATATTATGTGAAATATGCTGTAGTTCATTGATATTTACTATTAAATCCATTTTAAATGTGTTTTTTTTTTTTTTTTTTTGTATTCTGCAATACCATGTAATACGTATTTGTCTCTATATAACTGCATATTTTCAAACACAGGAAAATTCCCTTCCAAGCTCAGCTGCGACAACTTTAACCTCTCAGTCTCTAAAACCGTACAGTACCAAAACACCATCCGCTCTGATTGCCGGTGATAAAATATTAGAAAAAAACAGAGACAAAAGTCCAATTCCAGAGGTGACTATAAAACGCTTTATCAAGAAAAAGAACGAAGGATCTTCCAAAAATGATTCCATTCATTCACTTGATCCCACTGCCAAAAAGCTGAGAGAATATGCCGCCAAACCTCTTCTGGTTCAAAATTTTGGTGAACAAAAAGTGAATTTGAAAGTTAAATTGAAACCCAAAACTAAGTGTGATGGAGATTCGACTTCCTCGGAAAAAGATAATTCTGTGTCCGATTCAGTCGTGAAAAATGTCGCAAGTAAGAAAAATGATGAAAAACTGCCCCATGACCAGGCGGTTGGAAAAAGTTCTAGTCCTCTACTCAATAACATTCCTTGTGATAGTTCTAACAAAGCAAAAGATGATTGTAGTTCCTCTGAAATAAAAAGTGAAGCACCCCCTCGGACGTTTGATTGTGCCCCGAGCAAAACCACCGTGCAATCTACGATTGCAGATGATAATAAAATATCTGATCCTCTGCTAAATAAAATTGTCTTCTCCGAACTTTCACAATCAACTCCTGATTCAGGCACCTATGACTCTAAGAAGGAAAATCCATTGGCTGAAAAAAGTAAAAATGTTATAACAAAACAACGAAAAACGGGAGCAAAATTACCTATCCCCGCAGTTTGTTCAAAAAGTCAAGAAGATCAGAAAGGTTCTGATACCGCTGGCAGCAAGCAAAGTTCAATCACAAATATAGAAAGCGAATTTGTTCCTTGTGTCATATTCAATTCCTCTGAAAAAGCACCAGAATCGAAAGATTTTAAATTGAATTCCAGCAGTCCACTCGATTCCTCTGAAAAAGCAGTGGAAGCGAAGGATTTGAAATCGAACAATTCCTCTGAAAAAGCGCCGGAATCGAAAGATTTGAAATTGAATTCCGGCAGTCTTCGTGGCGATGAAGTGAAAGAAATGGCGGCTGACGTTCGAGGCTCGTCTGTCTGTAAACTGAAAACAAAGAACAGATCTTCGAAGAAGAAGGTGATGATATGCAGATTTTGAAACCTTGAGTGGGCTTTTGCATGAGTTTGAGTTTTCCATTGCTAATTTGTGCGGCTAAGAAAGCTGATTTTCATTTCCCGTTTGCTGTTTGATTTTGATGCTTTCTTAACAATAACGCTTTATTGATAGAATGGGCGTAGCCAAAGAAGGCAGGGAGGGGTAACTGCACCCCCTTGATCAGAGCCAAAGAAGGGCACTCTGACGGGAAGTCACCGTGACCTCCCAACTTATTTCTTATTATCCAATTTATTTTTCTTTTGATACTTTTTCTGGTTATAAGTTGGTACACATGTGCTTCAAAAATTAAAAAACAACTGAATACAGCAAAAAATATTAGTAATAAGAATCCAATGTGTTAAAATAAAGTCTAACGATTTAACAAGAAAAGGATTAGTTTTGCACGGAGTCAAATTATAAGAGCGGCACTTTTCTTTTGCTTGGGAGAATTTTTCATTTTTTGGGAGGTCTCAGCGACCTCTGAAAATTTGGGTAAATGTGGTGGAGGAAACTCTTGGGAGAATTGTAACTTATTGGGAGGTCACAGTTAGGGATGCACCGATAAGCAAATTGGCCGATTACCGATTAATCGGCAGTTGGTAATCGGCCAATTAATCGGTCAAGCCGATTAATGATTAAAATGGTTGTTTTCAGTACTACCAATTTCAACATTACAGTTTTTTCTTCGTTTTTTTTTTTTTTTTTTTACAATTCTAACTTTGAAAATAGTTCCTATTTTTTCTTCCATATTCCTAATTTTCCCAAAATAATAATTTTCAAAATTTTATCAAATTTCTCTGAACTAATTTTCATATTCTTGTCAATAATATTGCATTAACACATTGCTAATTATGTAAACTAGACATGAAAATTCAAAAAAAAAAAAAAAAAAAGGAGGGGAGTCTGTGAGCAATCCAATTTTGAAGTTCTTTCAGTTTCAATTTTTCAATTATTAGTAGCTATGTAATTCAAGACTTTTATTCTTTGTGAAAACTGAAGATTATCTAAAAGCAAGGAGAAAAGTATCGACGCATGAAAAATGTTGCTGCATTAACTATGTGTATTTTTATTCAAAATAGGAGAATTAATGTATTAAAAACTTTACATCAACGGTGAGGATTATTATTACTGTTAATAAAATAAATAATAATAATAATAATTTCTTATTAAAGGTTTACTTTAAAAAATAATATTTAAAAAATATTTTTCCGCCGATTAATCGGCGCGATTTTGCCGATTATTAATAATGGGTAAAGTGGCTGATTATAGCTGATTAATCGGTACTGCCGATTAATCGGTGCATCCCTAGTCACAGTGACCTCCCATTATAGGTGTTCCTGCTTGCCCTTCCCTAACGTTAGTCCTGGCTACGCCCGTGATTGATAGTTTAAATGGCTGGAGTAAAGATGTAGTGAACAGCATTAGTGATCTTTAAGAAGATTTTGGTGTGTGTCTTACTGGTTTTATGGTTGCTGAAAGATTCTGCAAACCATATCATACTAAACATTTTCAGTTAATTGTGTGCAAGTGTGGCATTACTTTTGTGATATTCAGCAGTATATTTATAGCTCCTATCTGTAGAATATTATGGAAATATGTGTGCCTGTTTAAAAAGATGTGTTCTTCTGTTGATGATTCTGAAAGAAAAATCATTCGGAACTTTTACTTTATGAACACAATTTTATTTATGTTTGTGTGGCGTTTTGTTATATTTGCATGCGTGGTTGGTTTGAAATTTTTTATGTAACTAATCTTGATGGATGTTTACAAAATTTACAAAAGTAGTTAGTATTTGTTGTTATTCATATAAAAGCGTTATAAAATTTTTGAAAAATTGTATAATAGCGAGAAAAGGAAGGGGAAGGGATGAGGATTAAAGATTAGTTTGCAAACTTCTCATATTTCACCATGAGTTATTAAAATCGTAATGTAAAAGTGAGAAGCCGTCATTGTAATTTATCAGAGTATTTCTAAGTAAAAAAAAGCCCTAAATATTTCTAAAAATGAACAGTTTAATAATTTATTTTATTAATAACTATGTTTAGCGTAAATCAAGAAAATAGAGTGTATATTATTTTTCTTTTTCATACTGTGCTATGAATTTATGAAAATTGTAACCATCCTAAGTTAGCTTTGAAAATAATTGATGACTCCATTTTTCGTTTTTGTTTTTTCTTTTTTCCAAATTATAAAGCTTAAAATACATCTTACTGTGTTGAGTATTCTGGTTTTGGTAAAGTTTTGTATGAAAGTGAACTTAGAGAAATGGGAAATGTTTAGGCAAGGGCAATTTTATACAAGGGAGAGTATAAATGGAAAATTCGAACATGTTGATTTTCGGTTGTCATCTTTAAAAACTCCCCTGTTGCTTTTACTGGAGACAGTAGCTCATGAACCTTCATTTAATAAAAGATAATTTGGAGAATAAATGAATGAACTTCACAGAACAGATAGTGTTATTTGGGTTTTGAAAATAAAATTCACTCTACCCATCGTAATTTTATTTTTCAACATGCCTTATTGCCACTCTTAATATTTTACATGTAATCCTGACTCATATGGTATGTATTTTTCTGCAGACATCAAGTCAAAAACAGAGTCCGACGAGCGTCGAAGAATCGATCTCCGCGGGCAAGGAATCGCTGAACATCGTTTTCGAATCCCATCAAGCGAATAGTGAGGGTCACGGAGATTCGGTCGAAGGGAGCCCCCTCCCCGCCAAACAGGAGGTTGTTCCGGTGGAGAAAGTGGCCGAAGAAATGGAGAAATTGATTTTGGAACAGTTGGAGGAAGAAGAGCGTGCTAAAGAACTTGCAGCTGAGGTATGGTTCCACCTCAGTTGTTACCTCGATGTCCCTCATTGTAAACTTTGTTGTCTCTGGGACATGATTGTTTCATGTACTGTTTGATCCCTTCTCCACTTAATGACACTACAGCATCGAAAATCACTCGATAATACCACAGGGATAAGTACAGGGGTGATTGTGTTCCGGTATTTTACCGGATTTCCGGTATTTTCGTGATCGATTTTGATATTTTCATGCTCGAAAATACCGGAAATAAGATATTTTTAATCCAGGTTTTTTTTCCCTTTCTCGAATTTTCGGTGATTATATCGATAATTATTTATAATAGTCATCATTTCGCATTTTCAATGCTTGCTGAAAGGCAAGCAAATTACATTTCTTTTTATTTTAATTAAATCATTAAAACAAGAGTTTTAAACAAAATTCCATGCTCTGTAAGTGTAAAATATCAAGAACTTAAATGCTTAATCTCTGGCTGACTTTTATTTTTGTTGCAACAATTTAAGTTTTTAAACCCATACATAACATCTTTAAATAGTATTTCACTTCAGTGTTAATAAGTATGAAATCTTTGACTCTGGTCATATTGTATTGATTAGGAGATTTATAGGTACTGCATCTAGATAAATTCTTTTCCAAATTTTCGGTAACAAATGCAACTTTCGTTAACTGTTTTATATTAATATTTTCGCACAACCAACAGTAATTCTGTAAGACCTTTACTTTATCTTTAAAATATTTTTTGGAGATAATTTGTACAACACCAGCTTAAAAGTAACTTTATTACTCATTTATAATTTAATTAAATGCATGCACACTATTTTGGCTAAAAACTATTTGAAACTTTTCGAACATGTGAAATGTGTCTTGTTTGTTTATGAATGGCAATTTATTATTGAATATGTATAATTATAAAATTAGGCGTGCTTAAGTAACAGGGCCCTTGGTTTAAAAAAAATCCCCCCCCCCCCCAACACACACACACATTTTATCTTTAAAACTTTCAGGTTTTATTTCATGAACTCAGGATCACCACTGGATAAGTATTCCATTGTGTCATCTATTTAGCCGTGCTATGCGCAAAAGTGGTATTTACAGTCAAGCTCAAACTTAGATAAAACTCTTTGAAGTTTTGCGCCACCATGTATTTGATTCAGATGAAACTTTTTCAGATTTTTTTTAAAAATATTTCCTGTTCTCAAATGACCATATAATTTTGTATTTAGCAGGGGTGGTAGTTTTCAGGGGCTACCCCTGATTTCAGGGCTTTCCAAATAAGTATTCAGGGTTTCACAGAATGCTTTTCTATGATTTGACTCTTGTTCATTTTCTCCCTTTCCTCCTTAACGAGAAAACAAGCTGAACATTACGCATGTTCATCTTTGTATAAGGTAGATTTTTTTTTTCACTATCTAGGTTACGGGCTTTTACATGACAGAAATTTCAATTCTTAAATAGTTTCCTTTTACATTCTTGAGGCTTGAAGTCCTGATTTTCTTAAACAAGTTAAATGAGTATGAAATATTTATCTTCCTATTTGCTATTTTATGTTGATTTCATTAACATTTGCAAAAAATGTGAATGCCCTTCCAATAAAAAAAAAGACCTTTTCAAAAACATCCCTCCAAAAATTTCTATGATGCAATCTGCGCTATCCTTCTCTACATTAAGGGCATCCCTGCAAATGAAACATAGAGCTTTAGAAAAATTTCAGGCTTCATTACATTTCATTTTTCACTTTCAGGGTTTTTAATGTTGAGTCACTATCACCCCTGATTTAGGTAAAATACGTCACTAAGAGCGATAGCTCAACTTTGTTAAAAAAAGTTCGGATACGACTTTTGTGCGTAGCACGGCAGTATATTGCTTTACTTTTCCATTCAACCGTTTTGCATGCCATCGCTTTCCTTCAAAAGGAAAAAAAAAAACGGATAAATGAATGTCCTTCTGATTCAAAAAGGAACGACAAAAATGGTCTGATAAATGGCATCATCCAAACGGAATACGACACGATCGTCTTTGAATCGGGAGGCGAAAAAGCACATAAAAGCACGTGTTAATGCATTTTGCCTGCACTAATATTGGATGACAAAAATCGTGTATGATTTATCGCTGTCGTATCGTTAAGTGGGAAAACGTTCTCAGGCTCATCCCTAGACGTCATGTTATGTCCTTCTCATTTGATCTTAACTTTTACACAAACAGCATTTCAATACATGTAGCATCCAGTTTATTGCAATCGAAACTCATGCATGTCTTTGAAGGTAATATACAGGGTGTCCCACTAGGGTGGGGCGAAAAATAAAAAGTTTTTCAGATCAACTTCTAATAGTTGCCAAAAGTTGTCTTTGGTGCTAGTTAGCTTTTGTGTAAAATTTGAGAAAAATCGGTTAATATCTTCAGGGGGCGCTGCGATCGCAAAGTTTTACCATAGCTTTGTTATGGATTTTATGGTTAAAATATCAACAAGAATGCCTTTAGCTAGTCTCTTTGCGTTTTTTTTTACTCAAAAGATGTCTTCATGCATTAAAAGCATTCGAAATGACTCACAAACATTATTTTATATGATTTATTTATATTTAAAAAAACTCACTTTTTTCACGTTTTTGTTTCTTTTTAAATGCTTGAAATATAAATATATCATATAAAATATTTTTTGTGAGTTATTTCATATGCTTTGAATGCATGAATATATCTTATGAGTAAAAAAAATGCAATGAGATTAGCTAATGGCATTATTTTTCATATTTTAACCATAAAATCCCGATAAAAGCTATGATAAAACTTAGCGATCGCAGCGCCCCCTGAAGATATGAACCGATTTTTCTCAAATTTTGCACAAAAGCTAACTATCACCAAAGACAACTTTTGGCAACTATTAGAAGTTGATCTGAAAAACTTTTTATTTTTCGCCCCACCCTAGTGGGGCTCCTATCGTGGACCAATAGCTAATTTCTAAACCGTTAGAGATACGCATATAGTTCATTTACAAAAAAAACCCCAAATTACGAAAGGAATTTTGGGTCTATTCAATGTTTTTCAAAAAATCAAATTTTGAAAGAGTTACAAAATTTAAATTTTTATACAGCCCCCCAGTCCTATCAATCATATTTAGTAAAACATTCTTGACACTGTAACATTTAAAACTAAAAAAAAAATCACTGTTCTACCATAAAAATTGACAGAGTTATGACATTTTGAAAAATCAAGATTTTGAAGGATTTCGCATACGGTCCCTTTAAGTGATCTCTTGATGACGTCATGAAATAATGCAAAATCTTGATTTTTCAAAACGTCATAACTCGGTCAATTTTTGTGGTAGAAGAGTGATTTTTGTTTAGTTTTAAACGTTACAGTGTCAAGAATGTTTTACTAAATATGATTGATAGGACTGGGGGGGCTGTATAAAAATTTCAATTCCGTAACTCTTTCAAAATTTGATTTTTTGAAAAACATTGAATAGACCCAAAATTCCTTTTGTAATTTGGAGATTTTTTCCTAAATGAACTATATGCGTATCTCTAACGGTTTAGAAATTAGCTATTGGTCCACGATAGGAGTGGACACCCTGTATATTTTTTTTCATTTTAAAAGTAGATGTACTAACTCCCTCGCTTTGGGCAGGAGTTAGTACTGTTAAATATCTGGGTCCAGCACCAGGAAAAATTTTCCACCTTTTGAGCTTTAAGAGTACAGCATGAATGTCTTATTAGTTTACGTATGCATCCTAATGGTGAAAATATAGAAAACCCAACGTTTGTTAGAGCAAACGAACCACATGTTTGTTACCTCAAAAAATTTGGTCAGTGTGTTTTTAAAAACTGATGCTACCCCAGTATTTTTCAGCAAACATTAGCATTTTTAGAAGTTTTTGTTTGAATTTGGTTTTCGCTAACAGCTATTTTAAAACTAATTCACCTTTTTAATTTTTTTGTTTCTCACAACTTTGTATGGATGCTAGTTATAATTGTACTTTTGCTGTATTTAAAGTTTTTCTCCGTAATCATTTTCTGTAAAGATGCTTCAAATAGCGTAATGCTTATTCTCAAAAAATAAAACAAGCATAAATTTTTTTTTAGTTTTAAATTATCTTCAAAAAAAAAAAATTTTAAAATATCATGAGGATTAATTTTTCTTTAATTTTGTATCTAAAAATATGAAAAATGATTAGTTTTGTACTATCATTCATCTGGCGCTAAGGTACAGAAAATTTTCCTTGTTTCTTCAGCTTTTCCATTAAGTAGGGTTGGCAAGTTTGTAACGGCAAGGCTGCACTAGATAGCGTTTTATACAGGCTGTTTCATTTGATCAAAATCCTTGGGATAAAAACGGTGGTATTTGTCCAGCGACATCTATCGAATTTTATGGTAACCATCATTATATACAACTCAGATAATAAAAGATGAAATTAAAAGTTAATTTGTTGGCGACAATTTTACAATTTGGCATTTAATTCTATTTTAGTACATTTAAACGTTATTTAAAAGCTTGTTTTATTTGTTGGTTTATTCTGCATTTTAACGGCTCATTTTAATTAGTTAGCGAATTATTTTTCATTTTAATTGATTCTAATTATAAATTAACTATGAAACAACACTGGCACCGCAGAGCGATAAATGACGAAATCTATTCACTAAGCGAGCCAATACTACCAAAGGGTTGCCATAGAACTTTTTAAAATGCAATATACAGTTCGTCATGATACAGTTGGTCGTGGCAATATTCTAGTTTTGTTTATGTTATTTTTTTCGTACTTGTATTGCTCTTTAGTACCAAGCGATTATATATTCTCATTTTGTTGTTACTAAAAAAAATAATATGTTTTGTTGTCAATCGTCTTCAGGGTTGCCAGATTTAAGAACTGTAAATACGGGACAGGCTCTTGGGGGGGGGGAGAGCTCTTGGGGGGGGGGAATGAGAGATGAAGTCTATAAGGTTGAATTTTTACAACCTTGACTTTAATATTAAACGTTTCTCACAGATATAAATGAAGAAAAAAATACACAGTGATCATTTGAATAAAAACTCCTTTTTTTTTTACCATTGCATAGATTTTTTGTCATGAATATTAGTGGGAAAAGATTTAATACTAATTATTGGGAAAATTCGTATTTCCGTGTTATTAACCCCTTTTTTCCTGACGCAGGCCCATAATTTCAAATTTTGCCGGGGGAGGGAGGCAAAAGGTAAATTATACCGAATTTCAATGTAAATTATACCAAAAAAAGTTAAGTCATGCCCACTTACATGTAAATACATTAATTTGCCAAAACCTGGGGGGAGGCAACTCACCACCCGCCCTGATGTCCCAAATGACGGGCCTGCCTTGGTGTGAAAGAGATGATAGTCGCTTCTACTGATGACTAATGTTTAGTACGTACTTTTTCAAAAAGCTAGACGTACCAATGGGGAAGTTTGAATGCAAAATAATTTTAATGAGTCATTAACGAAAATTTTGATTACAATTGAGTGAACATAGAATTAAACCTTACCACTTGAACTCACTATAAGAAGTTAACCGAAAACAAATTTTAAAAAAATCAATATTTAATATCTTTTGGGAAAAACTGTACAGTTTTGTCAATATTATAACATGATAATTATTCTCATGTAATGTTGGAAAATTCCTTTTTTTTTAAAACATATTTACTGCTTGATTTTACTGTTGCAATATTTTAAGTTTTGATAGTCTTTAAGTTGCCATAAAGCTCCCTGTAATTTATATTTCTGTCGCTCATTGTAAAAATTATGTATCTTCATGTTTCTAAAACTCGTAGTTGTTTGCTAAATGGAATAACACTTAGTTACATCTTTTAGTATAAAAGCGAAGCGAAGCAAATTTCAAAAGATTGAAATTGACTGATTCAAAAAATCTAGTGACTAATAGTACCTGAACACATATATTTCTTCCATAATTTGAAAAATTGAGAAGGGTTTTTTGTGTAATAAGGCATAGTAAAATCATTTACAAGGAGATACACCACTTTAACAACAAACGCTTGTTGAACTGATTGTCACAATAATTTCTGCTCTAAATGAAGAGAGCACTAATATTACTTCAGAACAGAAAAATGTTATAATTCAATCAATTTTCGTATCCCTCTGTTTCACATTTTTTGTTTTACTTCAGTTTGTTTTGAAAATAATGTTTCGTTTTGTAAAATGCAGCTTCTAGCCAGAATACGGGACTTTAGCCGTCCCGTATCAGGGTTCCCCGGGACGCGGGACAATATTTCAAAAAACGGCGCCGAACCGGTCCTGAATCCGGATGGCTTGTTAACCTCCGGATGTCTGGCAACCCTGATCGTCTTAGCGTTGTACACCATCGCTTCATTATGGTACATTTCATTCTGGGGCATCAAAATGAAATGTCTCGACGAATAGATTCGCCATTTATCCCTCTGATGTGTCAACGCCATCAAAATGAACATCTGAACTTTTGCATAGCAATTAAGATCGTGTGAGCACCAATAATGAAACAAAATAGTAAATAGAACAATATTATTTCATTGCTACATTTTTATTTATCGGCTGGGAATTTAAGCGTATATTTTATTAATGCAGAGATGTCAAAATGGAACGCCATTGCTATATGTTGCTAATTCGAAAAAATTTGAAAAAAGTAAACAGATGAATGAATGTCGTATGACTGAATCATGAGAACTTTACCTGAAAAGGGAATTTATTTCCCCTAAAAAGCAGTACTAATAAGGCCTTCGGCATCCATTCACTCTGTACTCCACTTCAGTTAACTATATCAATATTTTTTAACCCTTAAAGATGGGATAAACATCACTTTTTACAGCAGAGAAACAATATGCTAATAAATGTAAACAAACATTTAGGTGGTTCTTGTTCAGTGCTCTCTAGCGGGCAAATCTTTACCATTGATGTTTTGAGTAATGATACAGCCTGTATAAAACGTTATATAGGGCATCATTCCTTTTTAATATGCTTTTATTAGTTTCACTTGTGTGTTTGTTTGTTTGTTAGTATGTATATAACTCTGAATAAAAGATAAAATTGACGTAGTAAAATTAATATATTGAATGCTATTATAAATACTGAAGGCTAAACTGTATTGCATGCTGATGCATTATAAGTGTTTCAGTTGTTTGTGTCTAACTCTGAATAAAAGATAAAATTCACGTTCTTTGGAAATATAAAAGTAATATATTTAATACTATTCTTAACATAAAATCTAAACTGTGTTTCATTTTGACGCATTTTAAGTGCATGTTAGTTTGATTAACTTTAAAAGTGTATTTTTTAGTTTTTTACTTTCTTTTACGTAGTAAAGGAAGTATTGTGGTGATCGCGAGAAAAAAAAAATTCACTTATTTCAGTCTAAATTTAGATTTTGCTCACCCACTAATGAATGTTAAGCAGTTTTATCAACTTGTCAGCACTTGCATATGTACCTACCAACATATAACCCGCCGAAAAATGATTTTCAACCACTCCCAAGTTAGATACGACGAGTTTTCTTGTGACGTCTGTATGTACGTATGTATGTATGTAACATAACTCAAAAACTATATACCGTAGAAGCTTCTAGTTTGGTATGTAGGCTCTGAGGGGGTCTAGTTGTGCACTTTCCCTTGTGGTTGCATTCGAAAGAAGGGGGTGTTTTACCCCCTTTTTTGGGGTAAATGAGTGTTAATTTCAATGCAGATTAAAGTGATATGAATACACAAAACTTGGCGACAAATATTTTTTTTTTTTTTTTTGAATTTGGGTTTGATTTGGCGCCATTGGCAATATTTTGCGAAAAATCCACTAAATGGTGTTAAAATCGGCGATATTTAGAAAATTAGTCATTGTAAAACCTTTTTTTGCATTGTTTTGTGGGAAACCAAGAGTGCAAATGTTTGAATTGTTATTTTGCTCGCTCCAAGGACTATTTTAACACTTAAGGCATCTACTAAGAAATTTACACGTAAAAGGAAGTAGTATGGGGTCCATACCAGATTTTTTAAACTATAATTTAATTATTGTAATATGTTTTGACTTTTAAAATTATTTATTTTTACTTTTTGCACAGATATTACATTATTCTCCCTCTAATGTGTTCTTAAAAATACCAAATAATCTACATAATTATTGATTTTAGAAGCATAAATGTTGCCCTTTTCTTTCCCTCTTAAATTTGCAAATGCCTTTGATTATAACTTAGTCAAATTTTACTGTTTATATGAATTTAATTCTGCAATTTACATTAACCTTGGTGTGCTTTAAATCCCTTAGCTTCAACAAGCCAAAAATGTGGAACATCTACTAACTGCTCCTCCCCGTTTGGCAGAACCTCCCAAAGAAAAACCTCCTCCCCCTCCCATATGTTCTAATGAAATCCAAAAAGTGAGTATGGAAGTTTGCTTTTTTGTTCTTTGAAGCGACCCCCCCCCCCTTTTTTAGTACGTATCAAATACGTGTAACTGTGAAGTTAAACGGTAAATTTGATCAAATAAAATGAAAGATGAAATTTATATTATTGAAGAAAAAACGAATTGTGTACATGCGGAACTACAACGCTACGAAAACATCTCCGAAACAAACTTTTGCTTTCTTTTTTTTTTTGTTATCCCAAAATACATTTCCACCTTTTGTCGATCCATATTATAATCATATATGTAATAGTGTGTTTGTGCTCTTTTAACAAAGTTTAAAACTTTTGTTTTAAAATAGACAAAAATAATTTATAATAATGATTGGAAATTTTTTTTTCTCAAAATAATCTGTTACTGGTAAAAATATAAATTTGAAATTATTCCGTTATACTAGTTATTAAATTTACCTTATCCCCCCCCCCCCGGGCTGACGGTGTGGAAATCCAAACTCAATGTACATTCTGATCTAACTGAACAATTTACTTTGTGCCAATAACTCTTGGTATAAATTGTGTACAGAGTACTTTTTGCTGATCTGATTATTTAAAAAATATCTTATGTTCAATTTGAACATTTTTTGCATTGATTTATCTGTATGCTTCATTATTATTTGTTACTTATTTTCCAGCCCAATTCTCTGAAAAGGGTCAATTCAACGAAACGGATCAAGAAAGAAATTCACAAAAGGCGCTCAAATTTCTTGGGAATTGAAAACACAGATGAAAATATTGTATGTGGTATGTAAGAAAATTAGTTGTTTAGATTATTACTTTATTATTATTTATTTATTTCTTCTTCTTATTATTATTATTGTTAATTAATTTCTTTATTATTTATATTTTTGACAAAATTTTTATACAGAACTATAAACTCCCCTGTTTTCACGTTATAGAATTTTATTTTTCCATTTCAAATCCATTGCCAAAGAATAGTGAGATGATTTTTATTTCCCCATGAATTTGGCAATTTTTTTTAGAATTTGTATTGCATATTTGTTCAACTTATCAACGTAATTTAAAAACAGATTTGTGAAAAATATCTTAGTACTAATGACAGTATTATTAATCGCTCCAGTGTGTGTTTTTTAAAACAAACAAATGTAATAAAGCATGTGCTATTTGTATACTATTTTACAAATTTTTTTTGAACTCTTAGATTATATTTAATTAAAATATTAACTATGTCTTTTTTGAGCTAGGAATGTCATATAAAACCATATATTTTGTCAAAAAATGTCTTTTGAACCCTCCCTTTTTCTTTTTTGAAACTTTGAGCTAAGCTTCTGTTTTTTTATGCCATGAGCAGGGTTTGCCAAATACAAATTATACAAATATACAAATAATGTATTTATACAAATAATGACATAAAACAACAAATAGCAGTGATTTGAACATGCATTAACTATTTAAAGACTTTAACCAGTGACGTGATAATGCGTTCGAAGCGGTAGGCTTTCCTGCAGAACACCAGAGGTTTTTTCCCCCTTGTAGGAAGTGAAGCATGAAGGAATCGGTGAACAGAAGGGCGTGAAAAGTATGCTCCCTCTCTTTTGTAAGACTCTGTGTCATTTTCTCTCCATCCAGGAGTAAATTGACCTTCATTTTCAAGTCATGTTTCTTTTGAAATACCTGTATATTGTCCAACTCTGAATTTTTTCGAACTCACAAGTTTAAAAATAAAAATAATTTCTTATAATTCCTTGGAATGGTAGTTTTTAATATTTAAATAGGTTGGATTTTACTAAAAAAAGATCCCTGAAATTGTTGTAAGATCTTATGATTTGTCTAATCAATATTGATTAAGCTGTATTGTAAAATTTTTCATTCTTATTTTAATTGCTATTACAGAACTCACTATCGGCATTATTACTGTAATTTACGCCTGCATGGAAAAATCTCACGTAGAAATGCTTTCCTAGTAATTTTAAAACTTGTATTATAGAACAGAGAAATTTCGTTACGTAGTTGAATTCAAGCAATGAAACGGATATTAAAACGGAACTGAACACTGATTTCGTTTAAATTACGTTTCGTTTTACTGATATTCGCTGCCACGAAGTTTTATCGCATAAGATAAATAAAAAAAGTTTGACGACATTAGATAATAAAAAAATGTTTTATAGTTTCGTATTCTTCTGTTTCGAAACAAATCGGTTATTTTATCCTTTTGACAAAGCGATTGAGAAATCCGAATGTGGAAATTATTTTGGATATTTACGCATGTTAACACTAAAACTATAAGAAACGTTCCCGTAAAATAATGCGCAGCTAATGTATATAAATGTTGCCAGTGTTATACAGTATTAGAAATAGTAACTATATTTTACTCAGTAATAAGCATTTTGAAATTTTATTTTTTTTTATCCATAGCATGAAAGAAAGACAGTATTTTCGGTTGAAAACTTTTGAATTTTATGTACGTCTCTTCAATTTTTTTCTCCACCACTGCAGAAGAATCCACAATATGTTTGTCAATGTTTTCAGCCAAAAAAAAAAAATGTCCACATTTTCTCTTTCTGCTTTTTGCAATTTCTTACAGTCGTTTACGTTTTTTCATAAGTAGAACCGCTGGAATCACGATTCTTCCAAATCATGGTTACTGTAGATTTTGAGAGATTATTTTAGATTATGCTCATCATTTCACAAAAACATTGAAAGACATTTCCATATAATATGCAACTGTTCTAGTTAAAGTGAATTCAAGAGCAGTAATTTGGTGATAACGTGAAAACTGGACAGCAAACTATGTATTACTTTCTGACATTTCACTGAATATTACTAAATAAGCTGTTTTATGCACTGAGAAATTCACCATTTACATGAAATGAAATACATATTACAATTCTCTGCGCTCATTAAGACGAAAAATTATGTCTTGTATTTTTATTTTTTACAAAAGACAGCATCTTTTCGTAAGCTTTTTTCCTCTAGCTCTTACGGAGGAAAGGGGAATGCAGTAACATGCGAAGCACCTTATTGGCACCGGGTGTTGAAATCAGTAAGGAATTCAGTGCGGCTACTGTTGAAAGAAAGACATGAGTGGGAAGAACGAGAAGGTTCACAATACACAATAGCTGTTATCAGGGTGGGTAATTCCTGGGGGGATTTTCTACCCTACGTGTGTTAGCAGGTGATATGTGGTCTTTTCTAACTGGTTTGTACTAGTTAGAAACGGCCTGGAAAATTACATCTACACATAGGAGGCTAGTGCAGCAAGTAAAAGCATTTGAGAGTGAGGGGATAGTTGCCTCCCCCCGTACTAGCCACTTTTGCATAGACGCTATTTATATTTATGTATTATACGATACATATATGTATATGCGTACGCACTTCACATAAACACACAAACTTAATAAAGAAAGATATGGAAAACCTTCTATATTATACTTCCTAACAAACATCAATAACAGAACATCCATCACATTTTAGCGAGAAAACAATGTATTATTATAAAAATATGAAGAAGTAGTCACATTTTATGTCTAGTCGGGATATATACGAAAAATTGACATTACCATTTTTGTCATTGTCATCACCATCCGGCTCAAAAATTATAGCCGTGAGGTTATATAACATGTGGCTGTTAATAATAGACTGAGAATGAGTCTGTGTGTCTGTGAGTGATAACTATTATTTATCATATTTTAGATCCTCGATTTCGTTAAGTTAATGTATCAAACTTTTGATGGTTTTATTTCATACGTTTCATCAAAACTCGTTAGAAAAAAAATAGTAGATGTATATTTTTTTAACTCCTCAGTAAGTTAGCATTTTTAGTGCATATATTTTGCTTTGAGATGATAAATGTATTGATGTATTAATAAATTATTTCTGTTCTGGGGGGGGGGGGTGCAGTCAACTGAATTACCATGTGTGTCATCACATATCGCGAGAGCGAGAGAAATATGACTATGCTGTCTTAAAAAGAAAAATATCTTTATCCATTTGGAAAAAATAATAATAATTATTACGTATATCAAATAAACACATTTCTTAAATTATTTGCTATTTAGCTATTTCTTAAATTATTTGCATACTCATTGAAAATTAACATTCTTTTTTAATTACCTGCTTAGATTAATCCAGATTTAAATCAAAAGATATATTATTTCTACTGCTTAATGGTGTCACTTTGTAAAAGAATAAAAAATGAATGCATTGTTTTTTTTTAAAGATAGAATATTAAGATAGCAAAAATCAAATTACATTTCAGTCATCACAACTTAATTTTTTTTTTGTCCTAAAAATGTCCTAAAATGGGTCCTAAATTTTTTGAAATCATCACTCCCACCCCTGGTAGAAATGATATAAATATTATAAGTATACACACACATTTGCGTTTAAAAGCAAAGCAGCACGAAATTGGTTCAGAAAAAGCAAGCCAAATGCTTAGTATCTGTATTGGACGTGATTCAAATTCCTTCTTCTACGCTCTCATGCAGTGGCGTACTCAGGGGGTGGGCTGATAGGGCTGCAGCGCCCTCCGAAATTTTCCAAGCAAATTAAAAAAATTTTAAGCTAAAATCGTTCATTTATTATTTATTTTTCCTTTTCTTGTTGAAATCAAGACATGAGAATTTCTTTTGAAAATAAAATAAAGTATTTGACAAAATTAAAAGAAAGGGGGGAAAAAGTAAATTCCTTCTTTTATTATCTCTCAATTTTACTGTATGCGACATATCTGTACCTCAGAACCAGACTAACGTAAGTCCACTTTCGTCATTTTTCGGTAGAGGGGAAAAACGATTGTCGAATACATCGTTTTTCCCCTCTACTGAAAAATGACGAAAGTGGACTTACGTTAGTCTGGTTCTGAGGTACAGATATGTTGTCTTATAATAAAAATTTGTTGACTTTTACTAAAAATATATTTCAGAAACACTGATTACTGCTTGTTCATTCATCTAAATCAAAATCTGTCAAACAAATTTCAACAAATGTGCAATTGAAACCCAATATTAGGAATATAGTAAAATAAATGGGAAAATTGATGTTATTTAAGCTCAAATTTGCAAAAATATTGCATGCACTTGCTTAAGGCACACCATCTTCAATAAAGATTTTTTTTCAATTTTATCATTTTCTATTTTCTTTACAATACTTTACTTCTCAACACTTATAATGATGAAAAAAATATTTTTATGATGCGTTTTTGTCATCTGAAATTAGAATTGATATCAGAAATTTGAAACATTTACTTTTTTAGTTACATTTTATGAGGATCCCCGCCCCCTCCACTCAAAGAGTGTCGACTCAGCCCCCCCCCCCCTGAAATGATTTGTTTGCATACACCGCTGCTCTCATGCCACTGGCAAAATCAAAACACCTGCCCTATTCAAGAGTGGGATGCATTAGAAGTCGGTCGTGAGAACTTAAGTGGAGGCGTGAACAAAAATTACCCCTTTTGACACCAAGGGCTGAGTTGACCCCTTTCGGGGGGGAGTCAGAGTATGGATATGTGCTGCAGTGAAAGCAACCTTAGAATTCCAGGCCGCTTTACTGGTTAATCTGCACGGATATAAAATATCATGGACCCAGGCCATGAGCTTGGCAGGTCTGGTCTGCCTTAATGCATTTTAGGAGTCTTGGGTTATTTTCTCGTCACCATTAGTCCAAGAGTTAGCAACATCGCAAAAACAACCATTTTAAGAGATCTGGCATTTTGGAGATCATTAAGTGAGCTGTTAAAAAAAGAAAAAAAATGCAACTTCTTTTCTAGCTCAAGTCAAATAAAAATTCGAAAAGCATTGTGGGGGCAAGAAATGCAGCTTTCCATCCATGTGTTGCATGGCATACTTTTGAACGTTTTAAGTTTCTGGTTTTTTAATGGTTAAAAAATCACTTTTTAGTGGCAAAAATATGATCCACAGTAAAAAACCGCAACCACTCTCCGGCACCAAGACCGCTAGAATGTTGCTCGGAAGAGCACGGGGAAAGATATGAGAGAGACAGACGTCTTAAAACAGTCGCTCGAAAACGTTGCTGGCTCTTGGACTTGTGTAACGAGAGGAGGCAGATGAAGAAATTTTTCATTCCCCACTCTCTGCACTTTTCCTTATGGTTGTCATAGTTACGGCAATGTGGACTTTTTTCCCACTCAGCTTTTGCAACAATGGTTGAATGCAAACGATTAAGTTTGCTTTGTGCGTAAACTATTATTCAATCAACGTTCACAGAATAGTTTTTGAAGTATTTATATGACAGATACTCATGAAAGGCAGATCTTGCTAAAACAAACTATGTAGCACTCAATTTGTTAGAAAGAGTTTTGAGACCATGAGGATATAGATAAAAGCATAAGCCTCATTCGATGAACATAAAATAAATGAAGTGCCTCAACAGCCGTACATAAAAAAAGTCACCGTGGTAGCCCGATCGGTAAGGCGTCGGACTCGTGACCGGAGGGACCCGGGTTCGATCCACAGCCAATCAAAGATCCACCAGATTAATGGTGGCTGGGGGGACTTTTAAAATGTCGTGGTCACGAAGTGCTCAAAGTGAAACGATACCTCTGGGGATGCTGGGCCAAGGGTTTGCTCGACCCTCGGTTCTGGTTCAAAAAGAGCAGAGCGCTCTTCAGGGCCCTATCCCGGTTAAACCATGAGTTGTGGTAGGTACGAGGGGGACCCTGGAGTGTGTGAAGTGCATTAAGAAAGAGTGGAGCTGTTTTCTTTCGTACGGTTTCTATGGAGACAATGCGAAGTTTCTAAAATTGATATGCCCATTTTAAAGTGACCGAGTATAAATGTATATGTACGAATATACTTTGAGAGAGAACCGTTCTTGCAGACGCATCTTCGGTTCCGCCCCCCCTGGCCCTCGAGGAGATCCTCAAGGCGGAGATGGAGCTTGACCGGGAGAGCCGGAGGAGGCTCGAGAGCGCGACCGCTGAGAGGCTGACGCTGGAGGAGAGCGAGATGATGCGGAGGGAGCGGGAGATCATCGAGAGCCTGGAGTCTGAGGAGAGGCGGAGGATGCTCTACAGCATCTACTCGGGTGGGTGAATACTGTTAGTTATTCTCACTCTGACAAGCGGAAAGGCGAAGTTTTAAAAGCTGACATTTGTTTTACCTGTGATGCCAGCCGAGTATTTATACTTAGCAATAGAAAGAATGTAGAATGAGCTTTAACCCTTCACTGCACGGTGTGCCAGATCTGGCACAAACCAAATAAACCCTCATATATTCCTATGATTTTTAAATGCAGTTAAACTGAGCTTTGTGCCCCTTCTGGAACATTGCTGTAACAGTTTAGTGTGATGTTTATGCACTAGTTAGTTGCACTAGTCTAGGTATTACAGTTCTTGCTTTTGAAAGAAAGAGTGTCTGCATTTCCGTTAGAAGTGTGCTTAGTCATTATTTCCTTTGTTCTAAAAATGTTTAAATACACTTAGTGGAAAATTTGTTTACACCACTTATGGCACAAAACACATTGCAGATTATTACACTTATCGGTATACAAAGCATTTGCTATGTGCTTTGTGCCATATATAGAACAAACAATTAAAACATCATTTTTGGTGCGCATTTTTGAGATTAATTTTTTTCTTCATTTTTCCTGAACTCGGGGCTATTTAAAAGGTAACAAATGATTTTTTTCATGAAAATATAAAAAATCGTGCAGTGAAGGGTTAAGAGCGAAATGTCATTGAAAAGACTTTGTTTAAAAGCAACAACCAATGATTTATTGGTCTTTAAACATGATTAAAATAAAGATAAGCGTTGGTTGGTTTCGTGTCACAAATAGAAAAATAAATAGGACTGAAGGTCCTATGTACAACATCAGCGATGCAAAGAGTTTTCTTTGTATAAGTCTGGCTATGGATTGTCACTTATTTGTTGCAATTTTGCCAGGATAACGGGACAGTTGAAAAGGTGCTCTCGGGGATGAGTTCTGTGTCTGGGCAGTTTTTGCAGAGGCAATACGTCCTTGTCCTGCCTTCATGTATCTTCATCCCCTTGAAGTGCCCTGTCCTAAGTCTTGTTAAAGTACTGGTGAGGGTTCTATTGGTACTGATTCCTGAAATTTGGAATTTTATTTTGATTTTTCTATTAGTTAGTTGAATAAATAATAAGGGAGGAAAAACCAGACCACGAGGGGAGGTGAGGTTCCAAACCTCACGCCGAACAAGCTGGCCTAACGTTAATGCTTCCAACCCAAAACTAGCCAGAAAAGTTGATGCTTCAGCCTAATTTGAATACGCACGATTCTGATACATTATTTTATATTAAGTATTATAACTCAGGTGAACATTGTTGCATGCTATCAAATACACTAGCAGTATCAGCAGGGCTTAGCCCTTGGTATGAAATTAAGAGGTCATCTGGTAATAACTTGATATTGCAGAACAAATACTCAATATTAGTTATAATTCAACTGTAATCCCTTAAAAGTATCATATTAAAAGAAGCCAAAAGAGAAAATAAGAACAATTTTGTTGCTGACAGAGACCAACAGAAATTTTACCAAATTTCTAAGAACAATTAGAAGTTTTCTTTCCGAGCTTTGTAATCGAAATTTATTTTTTGACATGAAACATTGCAGAAGGAACGTTGCAATACCGCAATTTATAGGATATTTTCATAATTTACCAAATTTTAATTCCTTAATGTTTTGTTAATTAGTTAAAGCTGCGAAAATAAAAGCAGATAATTTTTCTCAACAGTTAAAATATTTCATTTTACTCATTTTAATAAGGCTTGGAATTTGGATTGCTGCAAATCAAATGCATTAAAAAAATTATTAAGTGAAAAAAAATAAAACATATAAAAATGTAACCATAGTAACAACATGAAAAGTTTATTTCCGTTGATAAAATAATTCATTTCATCTTTATTTTCGAATTTTATTCTCGAGCTTAATCACTTGAAATTGTTTGGCTTGCTGAAGGTGAGCCTTGAATTCTGGGATACTATAAACAATTATTACAGCTCTTCTTGTTCTCGTAGAATTTTCGAACTGACATCACTTTTAACAGAAAATTTCAAGCTTTCGAATAACATAAGACTTGAAAATGTGTGAGAAATATTTCTTCCCAATTTTATCAAATTTGTATGAAAAATGAGCTAAGAATTAGAATAGAAAAAGGACTAAATCGAATTTTCCAAAAAACGCTTCGAAGTCACCCCATGCTGCAAACTAATTCTGTACCAAATTTAATGATAATCGACTGAACGGTCTTGGCACTATATGCCTAACAGACAGATAGAAAAGAGGAAAGAAAGACAGACACACCTGCAGCAGTAGAGAAATACAAAGACCAGCAACGGGCTCTGGGCCCAATTCAGTTAACCTTTTGGATCCAGGCTGTTTTTTAGAAATTTTTCTTTGGACCCAGGTAGTACGACAATTGAACCACAGATTTCTTTTCCATTGAAAAGAGAAGGTATAAACTGTCGTACCAGACGTATGAAACCTTGAAAAATTCCCCGGCTCCAAAGGGTTCGAGTGAAACTCTCAACCCCGTCCTCTAAAAAAAAAGAGTTATGGTACAGCATGTGTATCGTTCGGCTCCTAAAGGTTAAACTGTTCCAAGTTCCCACTACCCTGGTAAAATTGTCATTTTTCAGAATTTCCAGGTTAGATTGAGATTTAAACACCTCAAAACCATGACCCCTCGTCCTGCTTCCCCTGCAAAAATCTAACCCCGTAACATCTTTCATTTCATGAATTTAAACAGCTGGATCATGTCCCCTCTGATCAGGGTTGGGTTTTTGACTTCAAAAACCAGTTTTTGACATGACACGTCGAAAACCTGTCAAAAACGTCAAAAACCTGTCGAAGACCTGTCTAAAACTCAAATACAGTGGTTATTGAGATTTTTTATAAACATATAAGGTTTCTCATCCTGAAAAATATTAAATAAAATTTATGCATCTTATCAATCAAGTTTAATAAAATTAATTTAATAAATTTAATGAAAATTATTTCTCATTCTTTTAAACTAACTTGTTTTGCCGTGAAAAAAGATAAATATTAAAACTCAAATCCAGCTTTTAAAGTAGTTTTGTTTAAATGTTTTTATAACTATCAATTAGTTATCTTATCAATCAAGTTTAATAAAAATTAAATTAATAAATTTAATGAAAATTAATTCATATTCTTTTAAATTAACTTGTTATGGAGTGAGAAAAAAGTTAAATATTAAAACTTAAATCCAAATTTTAGAGTAGTTTTGTTTAAATGTTTTAATAACTATCAATTAGTTATCTTATCAATCAAGTTTAATAAAAATTAAATTAATAAATTTAATGAAAATTAATTCGCATTCTTTTAAATTAACTTTGTTATGCCGTGAAAAAAGTTACAAATATTAAAACTTACATACAGTTTTTAAAGAAGTTTTGTTTAAATGTTTAAAAACTATCAATTAGTTATCTTATCAGTCAAGTTTAATAAAAATTAAATTAATAAATTTAATGAAAATTAATTCTCATTCTTTTAAATTAACTTGTTATGCCATGAAAAAGTTTTTTTTTTCTTTCAAATGGGGCTGCAGTAGAGGCACAACCTTTTTGCAGACCGAGTGCGATCCCCCAATTAAGCATCCATTCTTTCACGTAGCACCAGAATCGGCGGAATGCCATTACCACGATATTGTGACGCCCAGTTTCCCCACTAGATGGAGGCACCTGGGCTCTATTCGATGCAAAACTGCGAAAAGTTAAAAGTATTAAAAGTTAAATCCAGTTTTTAAAGTAGTTTTGTTTAAATGTTTTAATAACTATTAATTAGCTATTTTATCAATCTAAAAATCTTTACATCAAAGTGATTTTTTTTTTTTTTGAGTAAAAGCAAAATGAAATTAATTAGTACTCAGTGTACAAATCTGATAAATACTCTTGATCAAACTATTTTATTTATTTATTTATTAGTTAAAATTTATTATTTCAAATTAAAATTTAAAAAAAATCACTTGTAAAAATTTATTAAGTATACCCAAGACACACAGCACTTAATTAATGTCCCACTTCATTTTTAAAATAAAAAAATCTGTTACAGTAATTCCTCGTAGCAATAAAGCCATATTCAAAAGCCATATGTTTGATTTCTTAAAATGCTAGTTACCATTATTTACTCTCGAGCCCTTCAATTATGATTAGGATTGCTTATTACACTTTATTTTAATAACCTAAAACTCCAAAAGTTTACTTCAGTGTCTGAAATCAGAAATTGTCAGATTCATTTGAAAATGTATTTTGATTATCAATATCAAATTTAAACAGGTTTTGGACAGAAATTTAGGTTTTTGACACTCATGTCAAAAACCATGTTAAAAAGTGGTTTTTGACATGACGGTAAAAACCACGGTTAAAACCGGATAAAACCTCCAACTGTCAAAAACTTGCCAACCCTGCCTCTGATTCTCCTTTGCTCAAGACTATACATATTAAGCATTCTGAGTCTGGAATCATAGTTTAAATTAGAAAATCCATACACTGACTTTGTAGCCCTCCTTTGTACCCTTTCTAATAAATTAATATCTTTCTTCAGATAATTAAACCAAAACTGAACAGCGTGCTCACAAGTTCAACTGTATTAAAATAAAGTCCGAGGATTTAAAAAGAAAAGGATTAGTTTTGTACAGAGTCAAATGACAAAAGCGGCACTTTTCTCTCACTTGGGAGAATTTGCACCTTTTGGGAGATCACAGTGACCTCCTAGAATTAAGGTGAATGGGGTGAAATGACCTCTGAAAACTCTTGGGAGAATTGTAATTTTTTGGGAGGTCACGGTGACCTCCCATTGTGGGTGCTCCTGCTTGCCCCTCCCTAATGTGAATCCTGGCTACGCCCTTGAATGCCTGCAGTATTTTAAAAAATTATCTGGGGCAGGGCTCAATCTAAAAAGAAATTAGGTCCGTTACCGGATTCCTCACAAAATTCAGAAACTCAAAAACAGACCCTTCACAAAAATCCGAGATTCAAGAAACGATCGGTAATATTTTTAGCCGTAACCATTTTTCACAAAACTACCCATTCCTTTTCACAAAATTATACACTACCTATAAATTATATACTAGAGTATTTTTCACAAAATTCCAAAGACTGGACCCCAATAAAAAATCCTAGATTATCCCCTGTACAAGCCTGTACTGCTTGTTTAACTTAGCCACATTATGTACCTTCAAAAACATTCGAAAATTGCTCAAAAACCTAAATTGCAAAATTTTGCTTTTTCAGAAGCACCCAACATGCATCACGAAGATGTGAGCTGCGAGGACGATCGCATTCACGACCTTCAAGAAGAGAGGAAGCGCTTGGAAGAAGACCACCTATTCACCAAGGAGAAGCAGCTCATCCTCGAGCGGGCAGAGTACATCAAGAAGCAAGAGGTTTGTTCACAACACAGATTGATGAATTACTAATATGCAGTGATCCCAAAGCTGTTCCAATGGGGAAGTTTTCGATTTTTTAATTTTATTTCTGCATGATGTAAAAAACTTATTTGATCATCATCGATGAAAAAAAAATTCCGATAGGGCAAGTAGTTCTTTTCTTTTAGATAATTTTTAAAGTTTAAGCTCTGGTGACGTTATTTTTCCACTGGATTTTTCACTCAGAGCACCAAGGCGAATTAACATTGGAGCGAGAAACTGCTTATAGGCCTGAAGGGAAACCGGTTCTCCGTACTTTCCTGAGGCAGTTTCCGCGGCTGGCGGAAACAGGTAGAAGTTGCCGAGTAATGAATCGTTAAAAATTTGAATGTGGTTTCTGCCGCAAAAAGCTTAAAACAATGGACGCCGACACCCGTGGCAGGTTATTATTGGATTGCCTTTTGACGAATCCAATCGCCGCAGTTAATTAATAGGCTTAAACTAATTGATGACAGAAGGAAAAAATACTCGGCAATGAAACAATAGAATAGCTGCAATACAATTTAATAAAAGAAAGGGGAAAAAAGTATAAAGCTAAAAAAAAATTGTTTTTGGAATAGAATTTAGAAAGAAAAAAAAATCTATGAAATTTGAGAGGGGTTCATGAGTTTTAAATATTTTGCTTAAGTACAATTACATCTATACTGAAAAACTTAAGGAAGTAATTCCCTGTAATTCTTTATGACATTAGTTACAAATTGCTAAAAGTTTGTAAAGTTATCGATTTATATTGGATCATTAATTGATATTTACAGAACTGCTCTATAATGTGCTTTCTAACTCTCTGAAGCTATTGGGGTCACTGAATATGAGAACTGTACCTCATTTTCCAAAGAATCGGGCATCATTTTATATAACTGCCTTGGTTCCGTTTAAAAAAATTATTTGTTTATTTTGACTTTAAATTTAAATCCTTTGTTGTTTACTATGCTTTGAATGTAATCATTGCAAACTCTTGATTTTAATGAAGTATCATTGTTTCTTTTCAAATTTAACTGAAATGTACTGACTCATTTTAAAATTGCTTAAAAATTTACCTATGATATAGCTTTAAATCATATTTCTTCTTTTCATTCCTTTTTCGTAAAGTGCCAAATTATAACTGTATAAGTTTCTTGTAATTTTTTTCTCTCATTAAGTATGAAAATGTTTCATTTTTAAATCTTCCTGATTCACACATATTGTCATGGGCACCCACATTTAGATGGCGGATAAGAAAATTATATGTTTAAACGCTTTAATTTAAAATTGAAAAAAAAATAAATTCTTCTATTAGTATAGCAATAGATTATTCCATTCAAGGTCTGCAGTTTCGTGCTTATTTGTTTTCCTCAGCTTGGAATAGGTAGTAACCAAGCTGGAGGATAAGATAAGAGGATAACCTATAAGAGGATTTCTGCCTCAGCCTTGGCTTTGGGGTGGTAACTTACTGCTTTATGGACTTTTAATTGTTTTAAGGGAATATTTTTGCTATTTAGGAGATATTTGTCATCTGGATTACATTGTTATAATTCTAAAGACAAAATCAGTGCTGATTAAAAGTTTTAAAAAAAAATAGAAGCAAAGAAGCTTATAATAACAGCCATTTCTTAACTGTATTACAAGAAATTGACAGTACAGATCAGGGCCGCCGTTTGAAAAGGGATACTGGACCTCTAGTACCGGGGCCCGAAGCTTTGGGGGCCCCGTAAGGTTATGAACATGTTTTTCCATTAATAATATCACTGGGCCGTGGTGGCCCGATCGGTAAGGCATCGGACTCGTGTCCGGAGGGACCGGGTTCGATCCCAGCCGATCAAAGATCCACCGTCTTGATTAATGGTGGCTGGGTGGCGTTAAAAATGTCGTGGCCACAAAGTCCTCCAAGTGAAACGATACCTCTGGGGGTGCTGGGCCTAGGGTTTGCTCGACCCTAGGTTCTGGTTCAAAATTAGGAACAGAGTGCTCTTCAGGGCCCTATCCCGGTTAAACCACGAAACTGTGGTAGGTACGGGGGACCCTGGAGTGTGAAATGAAAGTAATAATGTCAATAATTTCATCAAAAAAAAAAAAGCTATTTTTAAAAAAAAATTAAAAAATCTCGCTTTCCATTGCCGATTCTTAATATGAAACAATTGCTTGTACAAACACAAATGAATGAAACACGCTTGCGCAAAGGAAAATGCACCGCTTTCCAAAAACTACAGAAAATTGTCAAACGTAAAACCAAGTCTAAACTGTCATTGACAAATGTCTCCTGCACTGAAAGAATAATAATCAAGTAGCGCGGGGACACTTATCTCAGACATGAAAAGTTTTCCAACTTTTTCTGTATCCAGATACTGTATTTAAAAATATATTTTTACAAAAACTTCGAATTACAATTTTTAAATTTACATTAAAATTTAAAAATTCAGTTATAAGCAACTAAACAATGCAATATTACATGTAAATGCGATTTCAAACTTAATTTTGAAGTTTGTCGAACCAAATCTCAAAAATTGTGTTTTTCTGTTTTCAAACTTGCCGTTTCGTGCAAAAAAAATATTAAAATCATCTGGTGATACACATACCGTGAAAATAAAATCAGATGCACACTTTCGTAACTAAAAAAAAAAGTTTTTCCGAAAAAAAATGTTTTCCTCCGGTTCTTTTTTACAATTGCAAATGTGCTGAAACGATGGCATAAAAATATGCAATTGGAGGGGAGGTGCTAGGGGGGCCCTACATTAAAATTGGTACCAGGCGCCATCTCTGGTAGTGGCGGCCCTGGTACAGATGCCTAGAAGAAGGTTCAAGTCCCACTCATGGGTGCCCATGCTTAGCGGAAAGACTTGCTTGCTCTTAAACTTTAACTATTCCTTCATTTTCCCCTCCTGTATCCAGACGGAATGGCATGCTTCTTCTAGTCCAATAGCTAGCAGCTTCAAAAAAACGACCTTTACGACGTCTGGCTCTTTGATATATCTTGCGTTTTTTGATGCGCATCACACTTGTGCTGGAAAAAACAAAGCTTGTGAAGTCATTTTTGAGTAATTCCACGTCAAATCAATCGTGAAAAAAAGTTTTGACCTCGCCATTTCCGATTTTGACGAAATTGGCGTGAAAAACGCATAGGACAAGATAAGCAATCCTGCTGAGTTTTAGATTTCTGCTTTAAAAATTGTACAAAATACAGAGCTGTTAAAAAACAAAAAAAAAACAACTTTTGACATGCTACTTTTTTGCTTATTATAATAGAATAAAAATTCAAACACCATCGTGAAGGCAAGAAATTGAGTTTTCCGTTGATACATTACGTGACACACTTACGGCTGGGTTAAGTTTCAAAATGCCCCAAAATGGTTAGGAAATCACTTCTTATACAAGCAAAAATGTGATGCGCTGTAAAAAACGCAGCCAGTCTCTGAGGAAAAACACCCCGCTGCTCAGAAAAGCACAGGGACAGATATATTTAAGAGCCAGACGCATCTTAAAGTTGTCACCCAAAAACGTTGCTAGCTCTTAGACTATTCGGGTTGATCTATTTTGGAGTTCAGTAAAAGACCTCTCCTTAAAATATATCCTTGGACGAGTTGGCAAACGTTGATTTTTCTCCGCAGGATCCTGATCTCTCTGCACCTCTGCTCTCTGCTACGACACATTTCCCTTCTCCTCTTTCCTCCGATACTCTCGAGTCTGCTCCCCCTGGTGGTGGTGACGGGAACCCCGCTCTGTCCGATATCGTGCCGATCTGTGCTCCCGATCGGGAAACCGCGAGAGAGGCCCCTCCGGTCAAGCCTAAGCCTATTCCTCCCCCCAAGCCTTTGAAAAAAAAGGTGAATTTGAATTGTTGTTGTGTTAGAGCTACAGGTGGCCCATTGAAAGTGTCAAATCTGATTTGAAAATGCAAAAATCGAACTGTTGTTTTTACAGTATAATACTGGCACAGCTGAGGTTCCAATTCAAAACTGTAAAATGCACAGTAATAAACTGTAAAACTAGCAATTTTACAGTTTCTTGCTGTAAAGTTAGCAATTTTACAGTTTATTGTTGTGAAGTTAGCTGTTTTATACTGTAAAAACAACAGTATAATACTGGTAGCAGAGGTTTCAGTATAAAACTGTAAAATGCATGGTAATTTTACAGCTTATTACTGTAAAATTAGCCATTTTACAGTTTATTACTGTAAAATTAGCAATTCTACGGTTTAGTATTGTAAAAGTAGCAATTTTATAGTTTGTCACTCTAAAATTAGCCATTTTACAGTTTATTATGCTAAAAGTAGCTGTATTATACTGTAAAAACAATATTGATTTTTTACCAGGGTTCGCCCAAGTGCACTCAGCCCGAAAAACCCCGCTCGGGTTTTTTTGGGTGGGCCCACTTGAAAAAATCCACTATGTAGGTAAAGTGGGTTTTTTCAAAATTTAAAGTCATTTATTTCAGACACAAACTAAATATTACTACCTAGAATTTGAGATTGATCGATTTAATTACAATATTTAGTTTGTTACGAAATTAAGTCTCAGTCAGTACACTGTCCAGAAATTGCCATCTTCCATTCCTGACAACTTATTAGGTATTAGAGATAAAACTGCACACAGATTTCACACTTATTTATTATTTTTTAAATGCTTAGGAGATGAAAATAAGCAATATTTATTTCAATCTACAAATTTAATTCAATATCAATTTTAAATATAATACCTATATAAAAAGTTCAATATAACAACGCTTTTTCCAAATTAACCAAATAAGAATTTTTTAGGAGGTTGCAGTGACCTCTCTTCAGGGCTCTATGGAAAGTAAAAGTAGCAAGCAGTTGTTTGGTGTGCAATTTTTGAATGATTCTCAAAAAAGCTCAAGTTTTGGATCAAAAACCCAAGCAGGCTGCTCTTTTTCAAAAAAAAACCCAGTTTTTTTTCAAACCCTGATAGTAACCCTTTAATATGTCAGACCTGTCTGGAAACAACGGAAAAACGAAATATGCCTGATAATGGGGTATAACTGAGCCCATATAAAGTAACTATTCAGTTAGCATACAAATTAATTATGTGTGCACCTTCAAAATAGTTAATTTATCATTGCATTCGGGCAATTTTCTGTGTAAAAGCTAGGAAGAACTTTCCTGTTGTTGAATAAAAATGGATAAACGATAACATGAAATCTTTCTATTCTTTTGTGGTGGAATACAAATTAAAAGTTGTAGCTTAAACTGCAAAAATTTTAGATGATTGAAAACATACTTGTTTCTCCCTTTAACTGGCAAGAGAAGAAAATTATTTTTTCGTAGAAATGTTTATATACCTGTATATGTAAATATATATATATATATATATATATATATATATATATTGTGATGTCAAATGTAAAGCATAGATTTTTTTTTTTAATATAAGTTTTGAGAGAAAAATAAAAAGCGCAGTATGTCCAAATAAGGAGGTACAATATAATGAGACAAAGCTGTATTTAAAGGATGGGTTTTTAGGGTCTAAGCCCCCTCCAAAGTTAAACTATCACAAAAATGCTCTTCATACACTTTTTTGCGGAAAAAAATATTGTTACTTTTTTCATTTTAGTTCTTATTTATTTTAAATTTATTTGAAAACTCAAATCATCATTGCTGAATAATTGCTACAAATTAAGTATTTTATTTTCAGTATTTATTTTTATTATAGTTATTGAAAATCACCTTTTTCCTTCGAATTTTGAATAGCACTAACGAAAACACTAAAATTCTTTAAATTTGAAAGTGGCAATCTATATTTAATACATTTTATAAGTGTCATAAAATATAAATTTCAGAAATATTTATATTTTATGACACTTATATATGAGTTATAAAATTAATATATGAATCACTGCCCTATCTTTTTGAGTGATTAAATTACATCGAATGTTTGAGAGAAGTTATGCACTATAAACAATTTTTTTCCTTTATTGAAAAGATGCATCAATTGTAACAAAGAGTAATAGAACATAGAATATGAAATTATACTGTAAAAACAGTATTCATTTATTACGGTGTAGCCGTGTATGTGGCAGGTCAAAAGTCAGACATTAGCCTCTTCAGTCCTGATTTTTTCAACCATGAATTTCAAGTTTTTAAACATTTGTTAGGTCTGAATAATACCAAGAAAAGAAAAAAAAAGTGGGATTAAAGAAAAATAAATGCCACAGTCTTAGATTTTAAAATGCGTAGTTGTAAAAGGAGATAAAACAAAGTAAAAACATCTTGAAACATAAAACTACCATACTATATACCATGCCAATGGGCCTCCTGATATTATACAGCCATATCTACCATAACCAATGGGCCTCCTGATATTATACAGCCATATCAACCATAACCAATGGGCCTCCTGATATTATACAGCATTTTCGCGGTTTAATGTACTGTGTAAATTTGTTTCAGGATTTGAATTTATTATATTTATTGCAGTGTAAGAAAATCGAGTTACATGTTCTTGAAATCATCGGTTTATGTATGATCTTTTACCAAATTATAAACAGCCATTCTTTATTCAAAACAAGCATTCAAATTTTATGCCATAACTTAAAAGTATTTAAATAAATCTGTATGATCTAAAAATTACAAGATAGTTTAGAAATGATTTAAAAATTTCTCTCTTAAGTTGGTTGTTTACCAGTTACCACGCATTAATCTATTTATTTATAGGTCAGCTCTTTTCAGACTCCTCACTGAAAACTATACCTCTTTATCATTTCTTATTCTCATAGGCTAGTTTCCTATTGAACCCATTTCCAATAGGAAACCAGCCAATAAAAATAAGAAATGATAAAGAGGTATAGTTTTCAGTGAGGAGTCTGAAAAGAGGTGGTGCATAATTAAATCACTGGGCGGTAACGTGTTAAAAGAGCTTTTCTTGTTGTGAAATATTAGTAAAGTATACTATAAATTAGTTCTATCTATTTACACTATTATATTCCCGTGCTAAGCACAAAACTCGTATCTGCACTCTTTAACAAAATTGAGTTATCGCCACCAGGTGGCTCTTTGTGGAGTATTTTACCTAAAAACAAAATTATTTGGTCATGTGAAAACGAGAAATATTTTTAAAAAAAATTCTGAAAAAGCTTCATCTGAATCAAATACGTGGTGACCCAAAACTTTAAAGAGTTTTATCTCAGTTTTCAACTCGACTGCAGATACCACTTTTGCTCTCATCGCGGCAGTGTGCCTCTTGATCATTTCTTATTCTTATTGGCTTTTTTCCTATTGAACTAATTTTCACTAGGAGACCAGCCAATAAGAATAAGAAATGATAAATCGGTATAGTTTTCTGTGAGTAGTCTGAAAAGAGGAGATTTATAAAATAGACCACTGGGCGGTAACTGGTTAAAGAGCATTTGTTGTTGTGAAATATTATTAACCCTAGCGTCAATAACCGGGTACCCGGGTACCCATTTGCTACTTTGATCTCAATTTTTACTATTTCTAATTAAGACTTGTTCAAATGGCTCTTATTCCTCGTTATTTGCACGAATCTGAACCAAAAAAAAGTTGTAACCGTGTTTTCAAAAAAATATTTTGGTTGTTTTTTTCAGCATTTAAAATTTCTATACCGTTATTCAATAACCGGGTACCCGTTACTTTTTTCCGCGTTCCTGCTAGAACTTAATGATTATTATTAGGAAAAATGTAATCAAATATTACAATTATTCTTATTATTCATTTTTATTACACTTATTAATCTTTTTTTTGTTCATTTGTTGCTTTTTTTTTAATTTTTAGTGTGACAAATATAATTTTCGAAAAAATATTTAGGAATACACATTATTATTTTTTTATTATTATTGGTAGTAGCCAGACAATGAAAATAATAAAAATGACATTTTATCACATAATTGACATTGTCAAATTGAGACCGAATGCTGATCACAAACTTGGATTGCCACACTTTATGGGCGATTTTCTTGTTTTTCTGCGAAGCTTTTTAAGAGTAGAAGCAAAGCTGGCAAGCACCAACGACTTTCTTTCGTCCACTTGAATCACGTCCCGCTATTGTAGTACTGGAGCTTGAAGGTCCCCCATGTACTGTGTTGAAGTCCTTCAAGAAGCTTTCTACGCCAGATTTTGCAGAAAAGCGCCTCATGGCTTGAGTATTCGTTTATCTGACCTGAATTGTAGGAAGGCTCAATTCTTCTCCTAGTTGGCGCAAAAATAAACGACAATTATTGTTTTTACGACTTTACAAGTTGACATTTGCCTTATAAATGATATAGGCTGCTAAAGCTGAAATGTCCACAATGTTGAAGAAAAAAAGATAGAGGCCATCTCTTTGTTTGCCTCTGAGACGTATATAAGCATCTAGTAAATTGTGTCGACGCCAGATTTCATTTTATTATAAAACAAAATTATTTCTAGCTTTTGTCAGCTCTAGAGATGCTTTTGTCATGATGTAGTGTTGTCAGCAATATCAGTTTTTTTCTGCTTGGGTACATAAGAACATATGGTTACATCACTAGTGAACTCGAATAAGGAACTTTGGGTCTCTCGAGATGTAGGCGATAACATTTCAGGCGAAATGTATGGTTTATTTTTCTTTAAAGTACCAACGATTGTACTCCATGAGCCGAGGGTGTCAAGAACTGTTCCATTTAAGTAAAAGGAGCCGCAAAAAAGAGCTAGTTTCTGCTCTACGTGCTTGAAATTCGAAGTGGGTACCCGGTTATTGAGATTAAGGTGTTAAATCGGTTATTGACGCTAGGGTTAAACTAAACTATAAATTAGTTCATTTGACAAAACACTATTTTTTTTTTCATATATAAGGTAATACATATGCATACATATAAATATACATACACTATAATACAATATGCATACAATATACAATATAGATACAATATAATACAATATACATACCATATTATACAATATACATACAATGTCATACAATATACATACGATATTATACAATATACGTACAATGTTATACAATATACATACAATATTATACAATATGCATACATTATACAATATACATAAATAATACGAAACATCCCTTGTTTCAGGAGGTCATTCGCAAGGAGCGTGAGAGGCTGAGGCAGGAGCAGGAGGAGCTCCAGAGAGAAAAAGAGGAGCACCGGCGCAAGCAGGAGGAGCTTCTGAGGAGCCAGAAGTCCCATGGTACTCTCGCCGGGAAATTGATTCCCCTCGCCCTAGCGCTAACTCTCCTCGTTCCGCTCTCGCTCGGATACCTGGCCTCTCTCTCGCGTGCATGATTGAGATCTGTCCCGTAGTTAGATTTTTTTTCTCTTTCTCTTTTTTGCTTTCCTTTCTCTGTATTTGTTGCTTTTGCTGATGCAGTCGTGGGAGCTGGCAGGGAGTGGTTTTGCACCTCCTGACTTTTTGTTTAAAAAAGATTGTAATGGTTTTTAGTTTTTTTTTTTTTTAAATATTAGAAAAAATGTTATTTTGCTGATGTTTTTCGTCAAAAAAATAAAAATAAAAATTGGGCTAGTTTTTGTTGCAATAAAGATTTTTTTTATTTGCTAATTTTCTTGAAAAATATTTTTTGCTTATTTTTTATAGTATAATTTTTTTTCTAAATTTCTTAGGGAAAAAATTTTTAGCAGAAAAAAATTTTTTGGTTTTTTTTTTTTACTTTGAGTGCACTCCTTTCATGTAATTCGGTGGACTTGCACCGTTATCTTTTCGTAAAAAAAAAATTGTAATGAATTTTAGTTTTAAACAAAAATTATTAATTTTTATTTATTTTTAGTAAAAATATGTTATTTTGCTGATGTTTTTTATCAAAAGATTTTTTTTTTAATTGAGCTAGTTTTTGTTACAATAAATGTTCTTTTTTGCTGAATTTTTTATTGCTTATTTTTTATAGTGCATATTTTTTTCTTAATTTCTTACAGAAAAAAAAATTTAACAGGAAAAAATTTTTTAGCTAATTTTTTTTCCTTTGAGTGCACTCCCTACTTACCACTTATACTGGTGTCCATGTCTACCATTTAAGCTTTTTGCTCCTCTTAAACGGAGTTGCATTTTAATTTTTTGATACATCGATTTAGTATCCGTTTTTATCTGCTGGCAGAAACTAGTTTTTTACCATGTGTTTTGTAGAAACAGGTTATAACCAGTTTAAGCTTCTTCATTTTTTTAAGGTTTAACTTAAAAACAAATATTCTCATTGGTTTTCTTCCCAATGCTAATTGCTTGGAGTAAGCCAAAGATTCTTAGCACCAGACTTTAAAGTTCGATTAAATATTGTCCTTGACTTTTGTAATAAGTAAAAGTTAGTAACAGTAATAATATCATTAATGACAGTGTATTACTGAAACAATTTCTTGAATATATTTTAATTCATAACTACTCGCCATTTATTAACGTAATTATTAAATTTTAATGCAAAATGAAATTGATGTCCAAGTATTTTCGGAAATTAATTCCTTTTTTTTTAATTTTGAAACTTAAAACATTGACCTTAGAATTATTAATTATGCAATACAAAGTCTAGTTACTCATAAATTGAGATTCATAGCTTGATGAAATACTTTCAAAATAAATGAAAAAGAAGCTATGAGGTCTAAAACATTTTCTTGCAATTTTGGGTTTTAGAAAAACTTGGGGAAAAAAAACTTTTCTTTCTTTCTGTCTCTCTTTTTTGCTTTTTCATTTGTTAAATATATTACGACATTAATTAGATGTATGCTATTTCAAAGAGCGTTCTTAGACAATGAAGTAGTCTTAGGTCATTTTATTATTTTTATATTAGGTGTTTAATTATCAGTTTTTCTCCCTTTCTTTTCCCACAAGAATTTCAAAATCCTAAGCATCGACTTTTAAGTGAAGCTTCCTTTTCAAATGCATGCAAAATCCTGCCCGACTTTTTTTGAATTTTATATTAAAATGCTACTTTTGATATTTTTTTTAGGTTTGATGTTTCAGCTAAGAGATGGAATGTTATATTTATATCAAAAGGTTTTTAGAATGTAACCACTTTTTTTCCGTAACCTACTCTTGGCATTCTCGTATTCTGCAGGTTTCCCCTTTTTTTCTAACAACAATTTTAAAAAAATCTGTGCAATTAAGTTATGGACCTTGGTGGGAGAAATTTATATGGGTGTCATTCTAACTTTTGATTAATAAATTAACTTTCCTAATGGAGAACTGATATAGTTTTTCATTTTGGTTGTTGTGCTATTGAAACACAAGAAATCTGTAGTTACAGAAGACTTTCGAGTCTACATTTGGCATGATATTTTAATTGATTTGGTTTTGATTTTTGTGTGTTTTTATAAGCAAAACTGCACCTGTTGGGCATTTAGCTGCATTCTTGCTTATAGCTTTAGAAGAAATCCTTTGTAAAAAAGAGACGAAAAAAATCAATTACAACAGCAATAACAATTTTAAATTATTAAATTTCAATAGTATAGACATGCTGTTGTTCGAGCAACTTATTATTTGAATGTTACTAAATTACTGTGGTAAAATATAGCTAGTGCTTTAATTTGGTTTAGTTTGGTCATAACAGATGCAGTTTTGTAGTTTTTAGTGCTCAAAGAGTGATTTTGTAATGCGTTGAGTAATTGGTCTCGATCACCAATTGCTGAAAATTTTGAAACATATATCGAAACTGATTGTTCATTGTTATATTTTTGACTGAACAGTATAATTTTTTCTCTTATTTTTTTAACTTGAACATTCGAGAACAAAAATGCTCGTGCCTATCAGTAAGGTTTGGAATGTAAAGTCATTTTATTTGCTCTTTGACCACGGTTTGCATCGAGTGTGGTTCGCTTTTCTACTAGATGCAAAAAGTTACATATAGTGTGTGATACAATTTGAACTACTGTTTGAAGGATCCGAAGTAGTGACAGATATTCACCCAAACCCTTAGATATTCACCCCCCGCCCTACCCCATTCAACCTTATAACCCCACTAATGACCCCCCAGAGAGGAAATGTGACCTTCACTAGTCAAAGTCGACATGGAGCTAGGAGTGACCAGAGTCCAGATATAGTCATCGGGTAAGATTGATGTTGCAATTTTTCACCCCTGCTTGAATCCGGGCTCCAACTTTCCTTTTCTTCCCCTTCTTTGGCTTGCTTTTTCCAACTGTATCTTGTATTAAACGGAACCGTTTATTTGAGACGTAATTAGCATTTTATTAGTTGTACAGCCTAGTACTAGTCTTGCTTTCATTCAAAGACAGAAATTTTATTCAAAGTATTATGCACCAAAAATGTAAAATTTTATTTATTTTGAGGATTTCAAGAATGAAAAGCCTCCGCGATCTTCCGATCTTTTTATTTTTTCTTTCTTTCCACGATCTGAAAGTTAATGTTGCAGCATGTTTAGAAAAAAATATGTTTTCATTTTTTACTAAAATAAAGCATAAAATAAGTTGATTTAAAGTAGTAGAGGGTGAAATTACTTCAAACTTCCAAAATAATGGAAAAGTTTTTAGGCTGCAGCAAGATTGAAACCTCAAGGATGAAATGCAATTATTGGCGAACTACTATGTACTCTATTTTGGCATGCTGCCAAAAACATAAATTTCCGTTGTAGTAGGTAGAAATCAAGAAAATTCAGCTAAAATATTTGAAACTCAGTCAAAAAACCGTGAATATTATTTTGATCTTTAAAATTTATCAAAATAACTAATGGCCATGCAATATTAATTAGCGAATTCATTTCTTGAGATACATGTGTCTAATTCATTGAAAATTACACCCCCTCCCCTTTATTTGTTTCTGCATTGTTTTGTATGACTTATAAAGATAAGAATAGGAAATGAGCAAAAAAGAGGTTTTAAAAACAAATAAAAAGCTTTAAGAACATAATGATTTCTATTGCTCAATAACAATAGTGCAGTAATTTTTCAGTGACTAAAAAAATTTTAGATATTGGGTTAAACTGTGTTATTTTTCTACATGAATGTGTCTGGAGAGATAAGTTTCAATGACAATTTTCATTATTTCTTTTCTTGATATTTACTGGGAATCGTTTACCGTTTTCAGCAGGCCCAGATTGCCTTATTGCGAATGGACCCATGAGGCCCGTCTCGTCGCGCATAAAATCACCACAGAATGATACCTGGGGACAGCAAAAGGTTTGTAGACTTTACTGATGCAAATTAAATCTTCACCTGATGTTAGCAAAAAATTCAGATGTAAGAATTTAATGAAACGTTTTTCAGTTTGATTTGATTATTGTTTCTCATAAAAAGTTGCATTAGCCCTACAAGCAGAATTTCTTGCATCAATTTTGACATCTTAATATTGTACTGACGGCGTCAATATTGCGTATTTAATACTGTATAAAGATTTTATAAAGATTTAAAAAGCAATATTGTTATAGCAAGGCGTATGCAGTATTGCATACATCTTAACAGATCAATACTGATTTCGTCCCACAGTATCAAGATTGCTTAAAGATTTAAAAATCAATGTTGTTGTAACCAGACGTATGCAATATTGCATACATCTTAACATATCAATACTGATTTTGTCCTGCAATATCAAGATTGCAAAAATCGTGTCAGCGTCAAGATCATTATCGCTCGCAATAGAAGAGAAGCTTATGCACAATCACATCTTGCATACAGATTGATATCGCACTGTCACGACATGATCTTGACATTTTCTTGTCATGGCGATCTGTATGCAAGATTACAAAAACAATCACATTTGCATACAGATTGATATTGCCTTGTCATGACAAGATCTTGACATTTTCCTGTCATGTCAATCTGTATGATGCAAAATCACAAGAGCAATTAACTTTGATATTTCCTTGATATTGGGTTGCATACTTCTTGACTGACAATTTTGTGGCAAGAGGCTGACAACATAAAATCATTAACATAACAATCTTGAGGCAAGATTGCTTTCTTGACACGTCAATTTTTATGCAATCTTGAGGCAAGAAATTTTGCTTGCTGGGAGTTTTTAAGTACTCGCCCTAATAGCTCCTGATCAATGCATCACGCAAGCAAGCCCATGAAAACACTTTTTCCATTCTAAAAGGAAGTTGTAGGAAATGAGTTAACACCTAAAGCATTAAATGTAAAGCAGTATATACGCATCTTGATTCTACCTAAAAATATGTATTAGCTAGATATATTTATCCGTTTATATATATAGAGTGCTGAATCTTGAATAAAATCAATTGTTTGTTCTTATCACACACTACAGCATTGGATTCAAATCATTGCAAAAATGCTTGAAATTAATGCATAAATAAAAGATTAAAAAACGTAAGTAGATTAAAAAACTGCCTTTAAAATCTTAGAATTATCTATTTTCATAAATGACTACTTTTGTATGTATGTATGTCCGGGGTAATCTTCAAAACTACTGGACCGATTTTAACCGTTTTTTTCACTGTACATAGCTACATTAACAGGAATCGGGATAGGCTATAATTTATTTCTAAAAAAACAGTAAATTTTATACAGTTACCCCATTAAATGATTAAATTTTCAGTCCATTATTGCAAAAATTTGTTGCCTTGCTACAATAATATTACAATATTATTAGTGATCATAATGAAAATTTTGAACCAAGGCTTCTCTGGAGTAAATATGAAATTGCTTTCTTAGGATTTTTATATTCATCTATGCCAGGGGTGGCCAACCTTTTTAGGGAGAGTGCCACTATCTGGAGGGAAAAAGCTCAACGTGCCACATTATATTTTTCCAACAAACTGACATTTTTAAAAAGTTAAAAAATAGATTTTAGGTTGGCTGACTATGTAATTCCTAATCAAATGAAACATTTTCTCGCAAATCTGAGCAATTGAAATCTGAATGATAATAAAGATAAAACAAGTCCGAACTCAGGGCCATAATTTCAGATTTTTCCAAGGGGGGTTCAAAGGGTGCAAAAACAATGCAATGTCATCGGAAAACTACAAAAACCACCCCCATTTATATGTAAATGCATTTATTTCTCAAAGCCGGGGGGGGGGGGAATTGACCCAGACCCGTCATTTGCCCCCCCCCCCCCCGACTTTGAGAAATCAATATTTACATATAAGTGGGTGTGGTTCTTGGTGTTTTCCGATGAAATTGCATTGTGTTTGGACCCTTTGTCCCCCGCTGGAAAAACTTGAAATGACGTCCCTGAATTGACCCCCCCCTAATGACGGGCCTGTCCGAACTTAAGAGTTATCGTTAATAAACACTTTTATAAGAAAGTTC
Source organism: Uloborus plumipes (assembly GCA_038373865.1). Classification (NCBI taxonomy): domain Eukaryota; kingdom Metazoa; phylum Arthropoda; class Arachnida; order Araneae; family Uloboridae; genus Uloborus; species Uloborus plumipes. The sequence continues at coordinate 53,905 of JAXGGA010005753.1, forward strand.
TGTCAGTTAGCTTTATGCTTAAAAAAAACAAATAACATCAAACATTCTATTCTAAAAATTAAACAGTCTGTACTTAATGTGGTTTATGAGTCTGTATCTTTTTTTACCAATTCTTTAATTTTAGGATTAGTTCTTGAGAATCCTAAGACGTTTCAGTGTTTTAAGTGCTATCAATTAATATTCAACGGTACTTATATTTTTTCTTATTCATAACAAAATATATTTGTTTAGAAGCGTATTTTGAACCAAATCTACAACAGCATCAGGCGGTTAAAGTGTGTAAATGTGAAAAAAAAAATTTGTTGTACAATTTGTTGTATTCTATTTCCAAATTTCTATATAACGTGGTTGACTTTCTGTTGAAGTAAGCTCTTATATTTGATTACCAATGCAAAAAGGTCAGTAATTCTGATTTGGATTTCAAAAGGGTAACAAGTAGTGTCTTGCAGAGAAATAGACAAAGAATTTGAAAAGTTCAGCATTTTTTTATGATCCTGAAAATCATGAAACCTAACACTGAATGTATATTTAAAATGGATGTAAAATTTTCTATATATCATTGGAAAATTATTAAATTTCGGTTGATACTTTTAGTATTAAATTTAATGTTTTATTCTTTTTTCTCCAAAGTAGAGAGAAATAAACTGAAGTTTCATCATAAAAGAATATAGATGGCCTATACTGGTTTAGGAAACTTATTTTGTACTTTCTGAAATTTAAATTACTTAAACCTCGGATAATAAGAGTTGACATAGCCAAATTCATTTGCTATTCTTCATTCCTAAGTAGCAAATCCTCATTGATTTACTTCCAGACATTTTAAAAAACACACTCCCTAAAATTCTAAAATACTATGACTATTTTTCCTTTGGACAGCTATTGCACATTTCAATGAAGGAGTAACTTGCTATGCTCTCCTCTTTCTCCTGGGAAAAGTGCACAAAACATTCAGAGCTCTAATTCTTAGTTTGTTAATACAGTGAACTCTATAGGGTCACCAGCAGAGAAAAAATCTCATTTTTGGCAAGGAGTTTGGGATAAATAATTCGATAATACTTTTGAAGTTTTTCCCCCAAATTATTTTCAAGTAATGTAAAAAAAACAATTTAAGGATCTTCATTTGTGCAACCATATCGAATATTGTAACATCTGGTTTCTTAACTTTAGTTGTAGAGTTAACATTTTTTAAAAATTTCATCACCCGCAGCTGAAACTATTGCAGATCAAGAATCCATTCTGCAGCATCGAAAGTTTCATTCGTGTCAAACACAAATATGCTTTACAAAGCATTGTCTGTAGCGTCACAGCTTTCGTTGGATGTCCGAAGCTAACACTAAATACTTCGCATTATTGTAGTTAAGACAATTCGTAAGCCAACCTCCTGACACTTAATCGTCAAAATATCATTATATTTATCAGTTCAAGGGTTTTAGTTTTTATCAATATATTTGAAATCGACATTTTCCCCTCAATTTTGGATTTTTTTCGAAAAGTCTTCGCGTGCCACTGGTAATGCTCTGCCGTGCCACATTGTGGCACCCGTGCCGTTGGTTGGCCACCCCTGATCTATGCCAATAATCACTAACGGGGTAGATAAAAAGGAAATTGATTTTGGCAACACATGTTTATAGTCAAAAAAATTTCTTAATCACATCAGATGTTTTTACCAATTGAGTTTTCACAAATGGAGTCACAAGGATAGAAACTGTAATAATGGGACTTATTTAACGTGCAATATTTGCACAATATTTCAATATACCAATCTTATAACAATTCCTATTTACCTAAACATTATTTGTAGCTTGCATTTGTATTTAGGGTGTGTAATGCAGTTTTTTTTAAGTTATCCAGACAGAAAAAATAGCCATTGTTTACAGAAGTAGCCATTTATGTATATAGATGTGCACTTTAATGTTGAAAAATTATGAATGAGTTTCACCGATACACATATTACGCTGCAGAAACCCGGGCAGAGCCAGGTGCCCGGCTAGTCAATTTATAAAATGAAAGCAAATGTTAAGTTTTAAGATAGGAATATACCAAGTCAAATCTTGTAAGCAACTATTTCAAAACAGTATCTGGAGTTTTACGAACTTCTGTTCCAATTTGTCAGCGGTGCACATTTCTGGAATATAATAGTCTAGGGGCTAGCAAAACTTCTGAGTGACAATTTTAAGACATCTGTCTCTTTAACCCTCCGCGTACGGCTCAGTTTTTATACTTTCCGGTCCTGAAATACGGGGCGATTTTTTTAGATTTTCTTTATCTACATATGTTACAATTCACATATTTATTAACTGTTTTAAAATAATCCAGATTTATAGAATACTCCGAATCAGAATCACTATCTTCATTATCAAGGTATTTTCGTTTGTTATTTCCACCGCTTACACTCGCCAAATCCATATCTTTCATAAATGCTTTTCGCGCGAAAGACAAAAAAAAAAAAAAAAAGCACACACACAATAATGCGCGGGAAAAAACAAGCAAGAGGAAAAAAAATCCAGAATCCTCTAGTGCCATCTAGCAGCGAAAATAAGCATCAAATGATGTTTTTTTTAACCTACATGGGAAAATAGCACAATTCGTATTGAAATAGGGAGAAAAAATTCTTCGCCCGCGATTTTCACGTGGCCCGTGGTCGGGGACGAAACTGATACCCCGCTGAAATCGCGGGAGCCGTACGCGGAGGGTTAATATATCTTTCCTGGTAAAAATAGTGATTTTTAAACCATTTTGGAGAAATCAGAAACTTGAACCTGTTGCAAGTACGTCATGTAATGTATCAATGGAAAGCTCTATTTCTTGCCTTTAGAATGATTTTGGAATTTTTATTAGTACTGTGCATACATACCGTAGATGGTACTGTAAACGCGGCGTCTCCCCCCAGGTACCTTCCGCGAGGAAGCAGACCATCCCGGACCCCTCTTTGTCTGAAATCAGGTACAACCAGAACCACTGGCTCATCCAGGAGGCAGAGATGCGGCGCATCGCGGAGCAGAAGGAGCGGAGCAGGCGCATCATCCAGCAGCAACAACAACAGGTGGAAGACCCTCGGGCCCATCATCCGACGGAAGATGGCGACGTCCCCAGGGTCGCGGTGCCGCCTCCGCCGGCGTTGTACCCGGTGCAGAAGTACCCCCCGGTGCTCGGCTCGGACAAGCCGCTGGTGTACTCGCGGAGGAACGTGGTGCCCCAGACCCCGCCCGCCAAGCCCTCCAGGCAGCAGGAGCATGTGCTGAGCGTGAGCGGGAGGAAGAGGTGCTCGCACTGCGGGGAGGAGCTCGGTGAGTCTATACTATTAAAATCTGTTCGCGTCTGTGTGTCTGTCTGTCTTGCTACGCTTCACGTTAAGTTATTCTTTCTCTGACAAACCGAATGGAGAAGTTCTGAAAGCTGACTTTTTTTTAACCTATGATACCAGATTGTACGATTTTAATTAATGGAGATGTCAATTAATAAAAAAAATTCTCCCATTGTCATTCTTTCGTGCAAGCTTTATGTTGTTTCACTGTTTGTTGGTTCACCACGTTGTTGAACCGTTTCTTGCTGTATGTCCGCATGGGCGTTAGGGTGGGGCGAAAAATAAAAAGTTTTTCAGATCAACTTCTAATAGTTTACAAAAGTTGTCTTTGGTGATAGTTAGCTTTTGTGTAAAATTTGGGAAAAATCGGTTCATATCTTCAGGGGGCGCTGCGATCGCAAAGTTTTATCATAGCTTTTATCGGGATTTTATGGTTAAAATATGAAAAATAATGCCATTAGCTAATCTCATTGCATTTTTTTTTCTCATAAGATATATTCATGCATTCAAAGCATATGAAATAACTCACAAAAAATATTTTATATGATATATTTATATTTCAAGCATTTAAAAAGAAACAAAAACGTGAAAAAAGTGATTTTTTTGAAATATAAATATATCATATAAAATAATGTTTGTGAGTCATTTCATATGCTTTTAATGCATGAAAACATCTTTTGAGTAAAAACAAGAAGTTCTGTCAAGAACTAAACGAGCCTACTTTCCCGTACATCGACATTGGCATTCTCGCATCTGATCATTATTCTCTTGATTATCTGAGACTTAAAATTATGTCAAACATACCTTTTTAGCACTTAGAGCTGATTTCGAAAAGCAAAATATACCCCTTTCATCAGATGAAATAGACACGTAAAAAGCAATTAACGAATAAATAAAGTTTTGTCGCACCTTTTAAAGAGTGTAACTGTTACAGTTCCTCCGTAGAAAAAATCATCCATCGTTTTCAAAAAAAAAAAAATAATAATAATAAAATACATAAATAAATAAATAAAAGTACAAAGAGCATCAAAATACATTTTATCAAAGAAAGAAAAAAAAAAAAAAAGAAAAAAAACTCGTCCGTTACTAAAATGTCTCGAAATTCACTTTTAATCTGTTGCCAGTTGTTAAATGTAAATAAAGAATAAAATGTTCTCGTGAATGAAAAATTTTTGTTACAAAAAAAAACATCGTCTGCCAAAAAAAAAATAATAATAATAAATAAATAAAATGAAATAAATTTATAAATAAACAAAAAATCGTCTGCACAGTCAGTAATTTTTTTTCTGAGCCTGCATTTCAGCCATGTTTGCGGAGTCGGAGTCGGAATCAGAGTCCTCACAGAAGATTACTCAGAAAAGTACGTTACAAACATTATTTATCAAAACCATTTTCTTACAAAGTTAGTTTGAAGGAAATCCGTCTTTAAGTTCAGGATCAAAATTCAACTTAAATTCCCCGTAGACGCTAATGTTAATTTTTTTTTTCTAAACATTTCAATATTGAACGAAGAATGGTTCAAATCAAAAAGCGAAATATGGGAATGTATGGGAAAGCCTCTCCGAGATCTTTCAAACAAAAAAAAGTTAATTCCATTAGGACGGTTCACTCAAAAGTTATTAGGTGGGGAAAGGTTGCTTAAACGGTTCAATGTTGAACGAAAAAGTGTTCAAATTGAAAATTTAAATACGGTAATGAAGTATCCTTGCTGAGATCCTTCGAACAAAAAAAAGTTTATTTAAATCGGACTGTTCACTCAAAAGATATTAGGGGTGACAGCTTGATTGAGCGGTTCAATGTTGAACGAAAAATTGTTCAAATCGAAAATGTAGATACGGGAATGAAGTATCCTTGAAAAGATCTTTCGAACAAAAAAAAGTTTGTTCAAATCGGATTGTTCACTCAAAAGTTAGCATCGCGGGACCGGTTGTTTGAACGGTTCAAAGTTGAATCAAAAATTGTCCAAATCGAAAAATCAAATATGGGAATGAGCTGCACTCGCTGAGATCTTTCGAACAAAAAAAAATTTATTCCATTCGGACGGTTCACTCAAAAGTTATTAGGTGGAGAAAGGTTGCTTAAACGGTTCAATGTTGAACCAAAAGTGTTCAAATTGAAAATTTAAATATGGTAATAAAGTATCCTTGCCGAGATGCTTCAAACAAAAAAAAGTTTGTTTAAATCGGACTGTTCATTCAAAAGTTATTAGGGGTGACAGCTTGATTGAGCGGTTCAATGTTGAACGAAAAATTGTTCAAATCGGAAATGTAAATACGGGAATGAAGTACCCTTGAAAAGATCTTTCGAACAAAAAAAAGTTTGTTCAAATCGGATTGTTCACTCAAAAGTTAGCATCGCGGGACCGGTTGTTTGAACGGTTCAAAGTTGAATCAAAAATTGTCCAAATCGAAAAATCAAATATGGGAATGAGCTGCACTCGCTGAGATCTTTCGAACAAAAAAAAATTTATTCCATTCGGACGGTTCACTCAAAAGTTATTAGGTGGAGAAAGGTTGCTTAAACGGTTCAATGTTGAACCAAAAGTGTTCAAATTGAAAATTTAAATATGGTAATAAAGTATCCTTGCCGAGATGCTTCAAACAAAAAAAAGTTTGTTTAAATCGGACTGTTCATTCAAAAGTTATTAGGGGTGACAGCTTGATTGAGCGGTTCAATGTTGAACGAAAAATTGTTCAAATCGGAAATGTAAATACGGGAATGAAGTACCCTTGAAAAGTTCTTTCCAACAAAAAAAAGTTTGTTCAAATCGGACTGTTCATTAAAAAGTTAGTATCGCGGGACCGGTTTTTTGAACGGCTCAAAGTTGAACCAAAAATTGTTCAAATCAAAAAATCAAATATGGGAATGAGCTGTACTCGCCGAGATCTTTCCAACAAAAAAAAGTTCGTCCAAATCGGAATGTTCATTCAAAAGTTATTAGGGGGGGACAGACAGACCGACCGACCGACAGACCGACACACAAATTCCCCATCTCAATACCCTACTTTCAAATTTTTAATTTTTCGATATTCATTTTACCTCTTTATTTTTTTAACTTGGCGATATTTTTTGCACTTGGCGATATTTTTTTTAACTTGGCGATATTTTTTGGACTTGGCGATATTTTTTAGATGCTTTTAGCTACTTTTAATATTTTTTTCGTCTTTCTTTTGTTTTTAACGGGAAAGTAGGCTAAAAACGCAAAGAGACTAGCTAAAGGCATTCTTTTTGATATTTTAACCATAAAATCCATAACAAAGCTATGGTAAAACTTTGCGATCGCAGCGCCACCTGAAGATATTAACCGATTTTTCTCAAATTTTACACAAAAGCTAACTAGCACCAAAGACAACTTTTGGCAACTATTAGAAGTTGATCTGAAAAACTTTTTATTTTTCGCCCCACCCTAATGGGCGTAGCCAGGATTCACTTTAGGCATGGGCAGGCCGGAGCACCCTCAATGGGAGGTCACTGTGACCTCCCAAAATGTTACAATGATCCCAAGAGTTTTCCGAGATCATTACACCGTATTCAACCCAATTCTCGGAGGTCACTGTGGCCTCCCAAAAAGTGAAAAATTCTCCTGAGCAAAAGAAAAGTGCCATTCTTGTTCTGTGACTCCGTGCAAAACGAATCCCTTTCTTGTTAAATCGTCAGACTTTATTTTAACACATTGGATTCTTGTTACAAATATTTTTTACTGTATTTGGTTGTTTTTGATGTTTTGAAGCACAGAAGCCAACATATAACCAGAAAAAGTATCAAAAGAAGAATAAATTGGCTAATAAGAACTAAGAAAAAAGTTGTGAGGTCACAGTGACTTCTCATAGGAGTGCCCCCGGCTCTGATCAAGGGGGGTGCAGTCGCCCCCTGCTTCTCCCCTTTGGCTACACCCATGAGTTCAAGGTTTAGTTTGCGACAAAACGGAAGTCTATTCTGCAGCCTCAGTTTCTACGGCAAAGCCGACCACCTCAAAGAAAATTATAATCGATTCCCAAAGTAACCTCTCACTCAAGATCAAAAATTTCGGGTTTCCGGTTACCCTGTTGTCATTTATTACTAAATATTTTTGCAACATCAAACCGTTTATTAGTACTAATGAAATGATCCATGCTGTCGAGCTAAGCATAAATGTGATATCGGCAAAAGTGGTATCAAAATGAGAAATCAGTTTTTAAAGTTAAACTCCTCCATGTACAGTATAACATCGTTAATTCGGACTTCTGTAGTTCGGAAAATCTATAATTCGGACATTTTTTCACTTTTCAAAAAAAAAAAAAATATTATTATTTTCTCTGATTGTCCATAGATGGCGCTACAAGTTAACTCTTAAAATTTTCAGAATTATTTGGGTCGGGACTCGTTCTTGTTCGGAAAGTAACAGAAACTATGATTGGTTACATGATCAGGGGTCTGTCCAGGATTTTTCACAGGGTCCGTTTTTTGTGAAAAACTAAATAATTTTGTGAAAAATCGAATAATTTTGTGAAAGTCAAACAATTTTGAAAAAAAAAAAGCCCCCCCCCCGCCGCCCCCCCAAAAAAAATTTTTTTTTTGAATTTAATAAAAAATAAAAATAAATTCCATTTATTTTCCTCTTAAAAAAGCGTATTAAACATCAAAAATGCGAAAAGTCCGATTCCTGTAGCGGATGCAAAGAGATTGCAGTTTTCAAAGTGATCATTCAAGTGACATCAAAAACATAAAAACGGAATATAAAATTTTTTTTTTTTGGTGAATTTTTTTTACAATTGCATTTTAAAGGTCTATGGTGAACATTATTGATGTCTGTTAACACAATTAATGCAAAAATAAAATGGAACGATCGTTTAACATTTAGACTCATAAAAGAACAGTTAATTTTGCTTTAAAAAATTTACATAATGATCTGAGCAAAAAACAAAGCGGATTTTCATACCGGAGGCAGAGATCGCTTTTTTCAAAATGAAAGCATCAGAAATATAAAAACGGTTTTTAATAATTTATTAAAGTCAAAAATTTTAGAGCTACATTTCATCAGGTTTATATGATGAATGTCATTAATAATCACCGACATATTCGCCAAAAATTCGGAGGAAAAAATACGGTATTGAAACATAGCAAAACAAACAATACCAGACTTCCAATATTAACAGACGCAAAAATACATTCATTCCTGAATATAACCAAAACACCACCCTTGTAAGCACAAAAAAAATAAATAAACAAATAAATAAAATAAAAAAACAGATAATTTTCTAAAATAAGGTCAAACATCACACCAAAGATGTCAGATGGAAATAATTTTAATTTTAAATAGCTGATCGCTCTACCCAGAAGCAATCCCATTTTTTCTCCAACCCTAGCTATGTGTTTGTAGTTCTAAGTTCATTCCGCCCTTGCTATTATTATTATTTCCTTTATGTTCATAGCTGGGAGAAAAATCCTTACTCTGCACTTCCAGAGAAATCTATAACAGCAACATCGCAGCAAGCCACTTTGATTTGCATAAAATAAAACAAACAAGCAGAACCATTAAAGCAAAACAACTACCTTTTTTAAGTTGTTAATTTCTTTAAAAGATACCAACAAAAAGTGCTACATTTTACACTGAAGATTTTTTGCTTGCGGGAGCATCGCAGGGCCAGGCAGGAAGTGCCGACTTTTTTTTCCGCAAAGTTGGCGGATAAGCGATTCCCTTCTTTAACTTCAGAAAAGGCTCAAAAGTTATGGGCTTAAACACAAAATATGCTATGCATTATTTTGTTTTCAGATTTGCTTTTTGAATAAATAATATGTGAAATGTACGTTTGTTTGATCAGCATTTTGTGAACGGTCCGTTTTGCTTGATCATATTTTTGTGAAGGGTCCGTTTTGCTCGATAGTATTTTTGTGAAGGGTCCGTTTTGCTTGATCGTATTTTTGTGAAGGGTCCGTTAACGGACCCAAATTTCCTCTGGCCAGACCCCTGATGATCTAATGACCGTTTTTGAAATTCGCGAAAAATTGGTTTCCCATAAACCTAAAATGAAGCAATTATCTTTGATATGTTGAAGAAAAGTTGAAAATTCTTGTTTAAAACTTGTATTTTATAAATGTACTAGCGGTAGCCGCACGGCTTTGCCTGTGGTATAAAATTAAAAGTTCATTTGTAAAATAATTGATATAGCAGAAAAAATGCTCTATTTTAGTTTTATTCAACTATAATTCCTTCAAAGTGATATAAAGATCTGATATGGACCCCACACTACTTAATTTTACGTGTAAATTTCTTAGTAGATGCCTTAAGTGCTAAAATAGTGCTTGGAGTGAGCAAGATAACAATTCAAACATTTGTATCCCTAGTTTGCTACGAAACAATGCAAAAAAATGTTTTACAATGATTTATCTCCTAAATATCATCGATTTTAACATCATTCAGTGGATTTTTCGCAAAATATCGCCAACAGCGCCAAATTGAACCTAAATCAAAAAAAAAAAAAATTTTTTCGCCAATTGGCGTCAAATACTTGGCGATCAAAAGCTTGGCGATATATCGCCAAGTGGTCGCGCCAATTCATATCACTTTTGTTAACCAATTCATATCACCTTGCATTGAAAACACTGATTTACCCGACAAATGGGGTAAAACACCCCCTTGGAACATTCGAATGCAACCCCAAGGGAGATGGACAAAAATAAGCCAAAAGAGAAAATAAGAACAATTTTGTTGATAACAGGAACCAACAGAAATCTTACCAAAGTTTAAGAGAAGAAGAAAGTTTTCTTTCCTAGCTTAAAAAACAAAACAATACATTTTCCGAAATGAAACACTTTAAAAAAACGATGCAATATCGCAATTGATACGATATTTCGTTAATCTGTGCTTTAGGTACCCTTTTCTCGCTAAATGAACGATAGGCGCGCCAAGCGTGGTAACCCTAGCTATTTGGCGTAGTTGACTTTTTGAAAACGCGCCAAGCAGGGTCCCAAAGCATCTTCACCGCTTCACCGGGAAAAAGACAGGGTTGCCAGAGAATTGGAACAAAAAAAAACTACGCCTCCTCTAAAAAAAATATTACAAAATACTACTGTTTCCAAACGTTGCCAAAATCAATGTTGCTGAAATGCGAAATCTATGAAAATGAAAAAAAAAAAAAAATCCGCCAAATCTTTTAATTAAGTCATTAGTGTATTGGAAACAGGGTTGCCAGAAACATACTACGCTCCTTATTTGGGCCGAAAAAATACTACCGTAGAATCAAAAATACTACGTCTGGCCGTAGCCTACGAAGATAGACGCTGGCAACCCTGGAAAAAGAAAGAAACAAAAATAAGTATGAACACGTAACCATAGTAACAACATGAAAAATTGATTTCCGTTGATAAAATAATTCATTTTATCTCTCTTTTCAAACAAATTTTATAACCATTTTAGAATCGTTTGGCTTGCTTTACTGAAGGTAAGCCTTGAATTTCGGGATTCTAAAAACAATTGTTACAGCTTTCCTGATGATCGTAGAAACTTCGAAAAAACTTCATTTTGTGCAGAAAATTCCAAGCTTTCGAATGACATAAGACTTGAAAATGTGTGTGAAATATTTCTTCCCTATTTTATCGAATTTCCGCTAAGAATTCGAATAGAAAAAGAACGAAATGGAATTTTCGAAAAATCGCTTCGAGGTGCAAAACTACATGCTACAAACTAATTTTGTGCCAAGTGGCATGAAAATCGACCGAACGGTTTTGGCGCTACGCGCGTAACAGACAGAAAGAAGGACAGACAGAACCACCTTCAGCTTTATTATTAGTAGAGATTTCAATATGTTTCCTCATATTTATAATTTTTTTTAATGGAGCATCAATGTTTCGTTTTCCTCTTAACATCATTTTTTTTTTGCCTTAGCATTAAAAAATATGGAAAGTATTTCTCATTTATTACTATAATAATTGATTTATTAACCTTATACCTGAAATTAATCGTTGTTGTTGTTTTCCGGAGATGACAACAGATGGCGCTACTAATCAAAATCCTAATTTCTTTCAAAAACGTGTTTAAAATTAGTTTTTTTAACTTAAAAAAATTCTCATTACTACGTGCTATTATCATTGTAATTTCAATAAAATACTACTTATTTCACATTTCGCTTCGGTTCAGCGATTTATTATTCATAAGTTCCATAATTCGGAATTGCAGTGGTCCAGACGATTCCCAATTAAAGATGTTATACTGTATTTCATTTAGATGAAAGTTTTTCTGAAATTTGATTTTAGTATTACAGGTAAAACAATGTGTTTAGGTAATATATGTTACAAAGAATTACCTGGTGACAATAATTCAACTTTGATCAAAAGTGCTGATGAGACTTCAATATAGAATTTACATAAATATTACTTTTTGTTTCTAACCTCTCTTTTTCGGGCAAGGACCAGGCGGGAGTCATTGAAAATCGGGTGACTCTCGAATTTCCCGGCATGAAAAACGGCCAGTTCCGAAGATAGAATTTTCAGCATTTTATATTCACGGATTTCAGCAGTAGTATATCTTTCCCTATGCTCTTCCGAGCAGCCTACTAGGAGTCTGCCTGCCGAGAGTGGCTGCGTTTTTTACTGCGCATCTCACCTGTACAGAGAAAAACAATACTCTTTAAGTCATTTTTGGGCCATTTCGAGTCAAATCAATCGTTACAAAAAAAAAAAAGTTTTTGTCCTAACCATTTCCAATTTTGACAAAAATGGGTGTGAAGGACACTTATGACAAGACAAGTAAACCTGCTAACAAGGAGACCTTACGGTCTCGGAAATTCAGATCGGGATGAGATTTGGCAGATTAGTAGTACCCCTTAAGGGTACTCTCAGGTTAAAATAATAAAGCGCACTAGCCATAAAATTCCGAGAAAATCGCCTTTCAAGTTTTGCACACAGTCATATACTATTTAAGTCTACTACGTGTATCGCCTGGGTGGCTCAGTCGGCAGAGCGTACGACTTCTAATCTTTAGTCCCGGGTTCGATTCCACTGCTACTTTTTTTTTTTCTTTTTCTTCTTTTTTTGTGAATTTGGTGGCTTATTCGGCAGAGTGCTGGGCTTCCAAGCCGGGGACCAGGGTTGGATACCGTCAGAAGATTTTTTTTTAAAATAAATTTATAAAGTGATTGTTACAGCAAAATTGAAATTTAATTGGAGGTAATACTAGAAAAAAATATGTGATGTATTTGAAATTATAGTACATTAAAACTCTATTCACTATTCACACAAATGAGTGATAACACATTTTCAGATATTATAAACAATGACAAAGTAAATAATTTTTGCAATACAATTTTTGCAATTGAATAGAGTTTTAATGTACTATAATTTCAAATACATCCCATATTTTTTTCTAGTATTACCTTCAATTAAAGTTCAATTTTGCTATGACATTCACTTCATAAATTTATTTAAAAAAAAAATCTTCTGGCGGTATTTAACCCTGGTTCCCGGCATGGAAGCCCAGCACTCTGCCGAATAAGCCACCAAATTCATAAAAAAAGAAGAAAAAGAAAAAAAAGTAGCAGTGGAATCGAACCCGGGACTAAAGTTTAGAAGTCGTACGCTCTGCCGACTGAGCCACCCAGGCGATACACGTAGTCAGACTTAAATTATCACAGTATATCACTGTGTGCAAAACTTGATAGGCGATTTTCTCGGAATTTTAGGGCTAGTGTGCTTTATTATTTTACCCTGAGAGTACCCTTAAGGGGTACTACTAATCTGCCAAATCTCATCTCGATCTGAATTTCCGAGACCATAAGGTCTCCTTGTAAGTTTTAGATTTCTACTTAATATTGTGCAGAATACAGAGCTGTTAAAAGAAAAAAAAAAAAGCCAAAAGTTTCCCCATGCAACTTCTTTTTTTAATTACAGTAGAATAAAAATTCAAAAAACCATTCTGAAGGCAAGGAACAGAGCTTTCCATCGATATGTTACATGGACATACTTACGACAGGTCTAGGCTTCCCATTGCCCCAAAAGTGACTTAAAAATCACGATTTTTTCCAGCAAAAATGTGATGCGCAGTAAAAAATCTCATCAGCCAGGGAGCCCACACGCTGCTCAGAAGAGAGTAGGGAAAGATATATTAAAGATTCAGACGTCTAAAAAAAAGTCAATAGTCACTCAAAAGCGTTGCTGGCTTTCAGACTAATAGCTACAGAGGGTTTGAGAGCACATTTCAGAGCAGAGAAATTGCTACTTTGGAGCAGTCAAATGGGATTCTGGTAGTAGTTCTGTAAATATACATTAAGGATCCAATATAAATTGATACATACATGTGATTCTTCAGCCAATTGGCGGAAATCAGCCAATTAGATTGGAAAAACATAGTTCCGCCCTTCTACCAATCTGCCTTGAAAAATTCCATCCACTCTAAAATTTCCACGATCTCTAGACGAAGATCATGGGAGGCGATGGCGATCTACCCAGCTTTTTAAAGGGAACATTCTTCACTTGCTGGGTTTTGCTTAGAAATTTCAACTTAAAAAAGTATAAAATAAAATAAAACAGAGTTAGAGAAACCAAAGTGATGAAAGTTACAGACAAAAAAATATGTAAAATTTTTTTATTAAATAGTCCTTTTACTAAATAGTCAGTTTAGTAGCACTTTTGCCCGTCGAACCAACCAGTCACAACATGTCAAATATTTTCAGCCAAATTGTTTCGAAAGTAATCACATGTATGTTGATAGCCTTGCAAAGTTTCAGCAATCTGTAACTAATGTCATAAAGAATCTCACGGGTAATTTCTTCTTAAGATTCCAATTGAGTACAGATGTAATTGTGCCTTGAGCGAAATATTCAACTCCTCTCAAATTTCTCTGTGTTGCGCAGGCAGGGGCGCGGCCATGATCATCGAGTCCCTGCAGCTGTACTACCACATCCACTGCTTCCGGTGCTGCGTGTGCCAGGCGCGCCTGGGCAACGGATCCTGTGGCGCAGACGTCCGGGTGCGCAGCAACAAGCTGCATTGCCACAACTGCTACAGTAACGACGAGGGTGAGTAGTACGTCCCGACCACCATGACATGGCGCTCGTTAACCCGTCGACGCCCGGGCCGTTTTGAAATGAAGGACTTGAGTGAAATTTCGATTTCAAAAACTCATAGCATGGTGGAAAATTGTAGAATTTTGCCACATGACAGTAAAATCACTTTAAGGGATATATGTAATTATTTTTTTAAATGTTGGCCAATTTTTTATGGTTCTGGGTCAGGTTTTTTGGGGGGTTGAAAGGAGAAAAAGTTCCTTGACCCAGTAAATGAACACCTCAAAGAGGAGACAAAAGCAGCATTTTCTAGCCATTTTCGTTTTGGAAATGTTTTGAAGGAAGTGACTACTGCCAGTTTGTCTAAAAAAGAAAACGGTTTAAAAACTTATTTTTTCAAGAAAATTACAAGGTGCTCAATCACTGGAAGTTTTCATTCACCGTTCACCCTACTTCTTAATAAGAGTAAAGATGAGGTTTTATTCACTTACAGTATTTTGTAGTTGAAATAATAGGACTATTTAAAATAGATAGCTGGGCTTTTCTTGTAGCTTCTGTTGCAGAACTGGCTACGGCAACGACAAGGGGGAGGGCTGTTCTTTCCATCGAACGATACACTCTGACCACCCAGACATGGTGCTTATTAACCCGTCGACGCCCAAATTATTTTTAAATGAAAATTTTGAAAAAAAATTCAAAATTGAATTTTGTGCTTCAAATTAGAGTAAAGACAAAGTTTTAGACACTTCCAATATTTTGTAATTGAAAGAATGGACGATTATTAAATAGATAGCTGAGCTTTTCTTGACGTTTCTGTAGCGGACCGGCCAGGGCAACAACAAGGGTGAAAGCTGTTCTCTTTATCCAGCGATACACACGCCTGCCAACTTGTACATTTTAGCCCATTAATGTACGCTTTTTTGCCATATTGTGCGATCATACGATAAAGGTGCAAAATCGTACGTTTTTTTACAGATTTTTCGTCAATGCCGGTGTTTTTTTTTTTTTTTTCATACGACTAAATTTCAACTACGAGGCTTCTTGAAAATTCATCGTTACATGTTTTAATGTGCGAAGGATAGCCTGAACTTTGTCATATTTCAGCAATGAACCGTGGTTTATGGTCCTTGAATTTTATAAAAAGATCCTAGAAAAGTGTGTATGTTGTATAGTACAACACTCAGTATGTTGTAGAAACCTAGGCAAGCTATAGTCTAAATAAAAATGACTGGGTATATAAATGATAGTAAGATATGGGCTGTCAACATATGTACGATTATATTTTTTTATTGAAAATATCACATAGAAAATCACAGAAAAATAGAGAAAAATAAGTAATAAGCCAAAATATGCTTCTAATAGAAAGATACGGTAAAAAGGGTATTTCAGGGGTGATAAACTGGAACCTCGACTGCCAGTATTGCACTAATGTTTTTACAGTATAATACAGCTAAATTTTACAGAAATAAACTGTAAAATTTGCTAGCTTTACAGTTTATTACTGTGCATTTTACAGTTTTGAATTGGAACCTCAACTGCCAGTATTATACAGCAGTTCTCACTTTTTGCAGTGCACTGTTTTGAAATATTTCATGTCCGACTAACCTTTTGCTTCTCCTCTCGTCTTTCAGCTGGTTTGAAGTTCAGCCAAGTTTAGAGCCATCGCTGAAGAAATTGTGAAGATGTCCCGAGAAGGACTCCGAGGACAGCTGCCCTTGGAGCGAAAGACGGCGTTCTCTTCCTTTCGCCTGTTCCATCGATCGGTATTCGAGAACAGCTGCTGAGGCCATGGACGTAGCCAGGACTCACGTTGGGGGGGGGGGGCAAGCGGGAGCACCCATAATGGGATATCATGGTGACTTCCCCAAAAATTGCTACTCTCCCAAGACTTTTCAGAGGTTGTTCCACCACATTTGCCCCAATTCATGGAGGTCACTGCGACTTTCCAAAAAATTACAACTCTCCCAAGAGTTTTCAGAGGTCACTGCACCACATTCAGCCCCGATTCTCGGAGGTCACTGTGACTTCTCAAAAAGTCCAAATTTCTCTCAAGCAAAAGAAAAGTGCCGTTCTCGTAATTGACTCTGTGCAAAACAAATCTTTTTCTTGTTAAATCATAGACTTTATTTTAACACATTGGATTCTTGTTAGAAATATTTTTTACTGTATTCAGTTGTTTTTTTATGTTTTGAAGCAAATGTATACCAACATGTAACCAGAAAAAGTATCAAAAGAAACATAAATTGGCTAATAAGAAGTTGGGAAGTCACAGTGACTTCCCATAGGAGTGCCCTTATCTCTGATCAAGGAGGGTGCAGTTGATCCTCCCTGCCCCCTTTAGCTACTACCATGCTTTCCTTGAAGAAAGGTGACCTTCGGTTTGAAACGAGGACTTGTTCAAAATGTGGTATGGAACTCTCCGAGCATTTTTCGGAACAGGTTGTTCGTCGATGGCGTTGTGTTGGTTGTAAATTTTGGTATTGTCGGTTTTTGTCCCTTCAAGTTAAAGTGCATGCATCGTTGAACGCAAACATTTTTTTTTTGTATGGGTTATTGACGCATCAAAATTTTAATATTGGCAAAAAAAAAAAAAAAAGGAGGGGAAAAAATGGTTTAAAAATTGCACTTCTTTTTACAGGAAGTGTGGCAAACTTCAATATTCTACTTCAGAGCTGATTATTCTTAAAAAGTTATTTCAAAGTATGTCTCACTAAAAATAATCACATTTCTCTCATTACAAATTGATCTGGGAGTTCTTAATAGTATTGAGTTGTGAAGAAGACTCTTAAGATATGAAGGGCCAGGGGGGAAAAAGATGAAAGTGACCAAAAAGCGATTTCGAGAAAACCGAAGAACAAAGTTTGATTTCTCGTAACTCCTTGTGTAGTTGATAGAGTTTTCATGCACAGTTCGATCGATTCTCATCTTTTTTTCTCCCTTGTTGTTCTACCAGATGGTAGTTTTCCTTCATAGCCCCTAGATAGTGCTAATATGTCAAAATTGACAAAAAAGTGACTTTCATCTTTTTCCCCCTGACCCTTCATATATTAGCCTTGGTTTCACTCTTCAGCCAACTCCAATAATCTGCAATTAAAAACACTGAAGGTGATTAATTTACCAACAATAAAGCAGTTCATTTATTTCAAATGGGCAATTTTGGATGTCTCCCCCCCCCCCCATAAACTGAAGGGTGAGGGGATCCCTCTAAAATCAATCAGCACAACGCCGCTTCAGTGTTTACTAGCTGCTTGGCCCGGCATTGCACGGCCTACCTATGAACAAAAAATTAACAAAACTGACATGAACAAAAATTGAGGAATCCTCTGCATTTTAATAGATATGAGTTTATTTCAAAAAATTACAAGTTGCTCGCGATAAAAATACTGCGTACATGTCCCGCTAACAAGCTCATTATTACTGTTTCATATCAACCACGTTTTATGACAACGGATTTCATATTTAATCATTTAGGACAAATCGCTTTAAATTTGAAGATTTTTCTCAATTTCTTCAGAATCCCTGCATCAAACTTTATTTCAATTAAAACTAATGAAGCCTGAAAATTTTCAAATCTATCGGTACCTGGTTCGACTTTCAGTTCATTGGCGTTCAGGAGAAAGAAGCATGACATAGAAAGAAAGATACTCAGTTTTTACTACAAGTAGATAAACCCAATGTTGTTGATCTTCCATCTCAGTATTTATAAACCCAATGTTGCTGTTCTTCCATCTCTATCCATCTTGCCGAAGTATGTAAAATTCTCGAATTATTTTAAACGGTTATCAAGTCGATCTAGACTTCTGAAAGCAGTCATTGTCTGCAGAGACTGCAGTTCCTCTTGTTATGGACTCATCAGTCTAAAATAGTCAAACACTCAGCTTCAATGAGGGTGACATCTGCCTATTACTTCTCTTAAAATCTGTGAGCGTCTGTCTGTCTGAAGCATGAACTACTTAAAAAACCGCTGGGAGTAGAGAATCGATCAAGGTACCATTCGATTCTGCAGTTTTTTTGTTTTTTTTTTTTCAGAACAAAACGACCAATATCGTAGTAGTACGATTTTAATCAATGGAGATATCAATTAATAAGTTGTTGTTTTTTCTCGATCGTTTCGATCATTGTGATGATTCCTTTGGAAACAAGCAGGAAATAAATGCGCCATTGCACTCTAGGGTGGGTAGAAAAAGACTTTCTTTTTTTTTTTCAATAATGGGTAGTGACGGAAAGGGCACATTGGAGTGCACATAAAAAAATTCGAAAATTTTCGGTCAATTTCTTGATCTGCTGCAATGCGGCTGAAGTTCGGAAAAAGTGCAGCTTTTCCGAGATTTTTAGCAAATTATTTTTAACAAAAATCCATTCTCGACAACGGGTAGGGCCGAAAAAGTGCCACTGGGGGCACAAATTCCATAAAAAATTTGAGGTTGTCTGTGCTATGATTCCTTCCTTTTCCAAATGCCTAGAATATTCGGCAATTTGTTGTAACTTTCTTCACTACTTCAAAGGAGCCTGTGCAACGCAGGGCCATGCAGCTAATTGGATATTATTGACTGTTCTGTACCTATGAATCCATAACAAAGATAAAACTACAGCCTCCTGTATGCATGTATGGGTGGTATATTGCATGTATTTGCTTTAGGGCAGTAACTTATCGCCTATCAGCCAACATGTAGCGTTGTACATATGTAAAATTATGTATGTTGTTGATAGGTTTGTGTGAAGTCAAATATATTAGTTGCCAATGTTGTATATTGCTCTACCATATAATTATTTTTTCGAACTGAATTTTTTGCATGTAAAATGAATGCATAGATGTTTTATTTGTTCTGTGATATACCAATTTCGAATAAAGGGGCTCTCGTAGTTTTCGCTACTCGCCAAACATGACGGAATCTGCGCCAAATTCGGTCGTCTGCAAAAGGAATGGCTAAGTCTTTATCAAAAATTGTGTGTGTTGGCGACATTGTGAAGTGTTTGGCGAACAGGCGAAAATCTGCCCCATAAACTTCATGTAAATTAAAGAAAATTGATTATTTTTCATTCTGTATGCTATTGTTAAAACATGACTTTGAAAAATTGGTGCCTTTGATGAGTTGAATTTTATCTGAGCAGCCAAACACGAACCTGTGTTATGTGAAGTTCCTGTTTTATGTACCTTACGACGAATCTTGCTACCCGAAAGAAATATATACAGGACTTTTATCGTATAAAATTTATTCTTGTGTAAATAAAACTTATTTTGATTGTGATGAAATTGTATTTTTGCACCCAAAAGCATCATATGAAAACTATTTTTATTGGTGCAATAACAATTTTGTGCCACCATCAAAAGCTACAGCTGAGAGTATTGTTTTGAAATAAATTTTTATTTTAAAATTGTGTGTTTTTTTACTGTGGAAATATATATTTTCCAGGCCCTTCATTTAGGGGGTCAATCCCCCACCCTCCGGCTTTGAGAAACCAATGTATTTGTATATAAATGGGCGTGGTTTTGTTGTTTTCCGATGAAATTGCTTTGTGCACTACGGATGCACCAATAAAGCAAGTTGGCCCGATAATTCTGCTTATCCGAAAAATGATAATTTTTATCACTATCAATTTCAACATTAACTTTTATTTTTACAAATTCTATTTTAGGAATAAGTTATTATTTTACTTTAGAGAGGTTATTTATTTTCATTTTCCTAACGTTTTCAAAATAATTTCAAAACTTCATCCAATTTCTTTTAGTTAATTTTCATACTATTATAAATAAATTAACGAAAACCAAAAATCTAAACAGCAATAATAATTTTTTCAGTTAGAAACTATGAAAAGCATTTTTGTAATAGTTTTTAAAAAATTCAGAGCGTGTTTGAACACTAAAAACCCAACCCTTAAATACGGCCCCTGATATGTGCATATTTATTCAAATTGGGGGAAATTAATTCAGTAAAAAAGTTGGGCAACCATGGGGAACTTTTTTTTTTCTTTTTGGTAGTTGCTACGAATGTAACTAATTTTTACAGACAGAGCGCTGGAATGAAGTTCACAGTCAGAAATCTGAGGAAAATGCAGTGGGAAAATAAAAATTCTGCACTTCGGAGCAAGAGACAATCGAAGTCGAAAACATCAGTTTTGAGAAGATAAAAAAAATAGCAAAGTTTCTGTTTCCCCCCCCCCCCCCCCCCCCCCCCCCCCCAGATTCTAATTTTACATCCTAGCTAAGCAGAAATTTTGAACACATCAATATATTATTGTTTCTTACGACAGTGATGAACTAATTGTTCAATTGTTCATGCAATTTTCAATTGTTATAATTGTTCTTTAATTATTATCTGTGAAATAGGCTGTTTAACTCAAAAAAATATTGACTGTTAAAAAAAATATATAGTACTAATACTAAAGTAATTTGATTACTATAACGCAATAGTATTGAGCTGCAGCACATTGGTTATTATTGCACCAACATCTACTATTCCCTGGACAGATTTCTATCATCAACTACATTCGGTCAAAACCTGACATTCGTCTTTCTTGCTTCAAGATATAGAGTTAGTTGTCATTATTGAGGGCGTTTTTTTTTTTTAATATACATATAATATTAGGAAACTAAACAAATCAAAACAAATATTCATATAATTTATGGAATAAATAACGTTTTCAAAATATGAAGCAAGTATTTAGTATTTGTAAGAAAAGCAGTCGAAAACTTTGTACAATTAATGAAGTTAAAAATGCAAGACAACGTGTCCAAAAGTACAAATAAAATGCTTAAAAAGAGTTAGAAAACTCTAGCAAATAGCTATTTCGGGGCTATTTCAAATGAAGCTCCATCATCAGTGCAAAACAATGATGGTTCACTGACCACAGTCAAGCGAACCAGGAATGCGAGAAACGCGAGGGTAAATAAACCGAACAGAACTCCTTTCCCCAACATTTGGCCGCTAGGGTGTCCCGAAAAAATCGAATTTCTACAAAGCACTTAGCCTTAGTGCGGGAAATTTGTGACTCCCCAACACTAATTACTGGGTAAAATTTCTTGACTCTGAGTTAATGCCTTCTGCTCTGGCAAGAGGCTTGAAGTTTAGAGATTTTTGGAAAAAAATCGAAAAAAGAGAAAATTTACTGAATATTTTAAAATCCACAGAATGTTACGCCTTAGTGCTGAAAATTTGTGACTTCCAAATACTAAGTACTGAGAAAAATTTCCTGACTCTGAGTTAATATCTTCTGCTCTGGCAAAAGGCTTAGATTTTAGAGATTTTTAGAAAAAAAAA
>JAXGGA010005754.1:0-75445 GCA_038373865.1 Uloborus plumipes
ATAAAAAAAGAAGGAATAAAAAAGAAAAGGGGCCAGCTTTTTAACTTTATTATTTATATTATATTTATATATATATATTTAATAATATATATATTTATATAAAGGGTGTCACCCCAAAAGTGGCCCATAGAAATTTTCAAAACCCGTTAGAGATAAGCATATAGTTTATTTAGGAAAAAATCTCCAAATTACGAAAGGAATTTTGGGTCTATTCAATGTTTTTCAAAAAATCAAATTTTGAAAGAGTTACGAAATTTAAATTTTTATACAGCCCCCCAGTCCTATCAATCATATTTAGTAAAACATTCTTGACACTGTAACGTTTAAAACTAAAAAAAAATCACTCTTCTACCACAAAAATTGACCGAGTTATGACGTTTTGAAAAATCAAGATTTTGAATGATTTCGCATGACGGTCCTCAAGAGATCTCTCGATGACGTCATGAAATCAATGCAAAATCTTGATTTTTCAAAACGTCATAACTCGGTCAATTTTTGTGGTAGAAGAGGATTTTTTTTTAGTTTTAAACGTTACAGTGTCAAGAATGTTTTACTAAATATGATTGATAGGACTGGGGGGCTGTATAAAAATTTAAATTTCGTAACTCTTTCAAAATTTGATTTTTTGAAAAACATTGAATAGACCCAAAATTCCTTTCGTAATTTGGAGATTTTTTCCTAAATAAACTATATGCTTATCTCTAACGGTTTAGAAATTGCTATTGGTCCCCGATTGAGTGGAACCCTATATATATAATAATATATATATACTATACTATATTTATATATATATATATATATCTATATATATATATATATATAATATATATATACACACTGCGATTGCAAAAGTTTAGACAAAATGCAAATATGTGAATAAAAAGAAAACTATTCAACGAAATGCTTTCAAATTTCTACTGCAGGTACACAATATGGTCCCAAATACGTGTCTGGAGTTCTTATAACTATAACTGGAATCAAATTTTGGATATTACAAAAGACATTTTTTTACATTGTTGCAAAAGTTTAGACAATAGTCAGATTTTATGCAAATATCCCTTGAAATGTGATTGGTGGAGGAAATGCGGGACTGTATTATTCATTTATAAAGTGCAGAGATTGCTGAATAAATAATCAAAATCTCAAAAGCTCTTTAGTTCTCGTGTAAAGAAGATGAGAAAGTTTGGAAGCCGAAATTTGAAAATGAACCTACTTTATTAATTTTTTGTCTTTTAAATCGGCTCTAGTATGGTAGTACATTGTTTTTTACTTTGTGGAGAGCAAATTCAGACATGCGTATCGATCAAAAAGTCCAAGAAAAATTATATTTCTTAAGGATGAAGGAATTGAAAAAACGGCTCAGACTGACGATTCGCCCCTTAATCCTACAAAACTTCAACTTGGGTCAAAAACAGCACGTGACAGCATAAGTAGATGAACAACTGAATCGGAATGCATAAAAAAAACAAAGAATTGTGCTTGAGCCTTTTCAGACAGAGTGTCCCAAATAAGCCAGATTTTATTGGTAAAAGCAGCACAGCATATGATCATTGGATATTTCTCAAGTCCCGCGAAAAGAATTATAATCCATCTAGGCCATCCCAATTTTAATAATTTTTATCAAAGAAAGTACCATTCATTTTTTAGTCACGATGATACATATGCTGCTTTTCACATTAAAATCTGGCTTATTTGGGACACTTTGTCCGAAAAGGCTCAGGCACAATTCTTTGTTTTTTTTATGCATTCCGATTCAGTTGTTCATCTACTTTATTTGTCACGTGCTGTTTTTGACCCAAGTTGAAGTTTTGTAGGATTAAGGGGCGAATCGTCAGTCTGAGCAGTTTTTTCAATTCCTTCATCCTTCTCTATCTTCTCTATGTCTTCTCTTCTCTATCTCTTCTCTACTAATAATAAAGCTGAAGGTTTGTCTGTGTTTCTGTCTGTTACGCGCGTAGCGCCAAAACCGTTCGGTCGATTTTCATGCCACTTGGCACAAAATTAGTTTGTAGCATGTAGTTTTGCACCTCGAAGCGATTTTTCGAACATTCCATTTCGTTCTTTTTCTATTCGAATTCTTAGCGGAAATTCGATAAAATAGGGAAGAAATATTCCATACACATTTTCAAGTCTTATGTCATTCGAAAGCTTGAAATTTTCTGCACAAAATGATGTTTTTTCGAAGTTTCTACGATCATCAGGAGAGCTGTAACAATTGTTTTTAGAATCCCGAAATTCAAGGCTTACCTTCAGTAAAGCAAGCCAAACGATTCTAAAATGGCTTTGCTCGCGAATAAAATTTGTTTGAAAATAGAGATGAAATGAATTATTTTATCAACGGAAATCAACTTTTCATGTTGTTACCATGGTTACGTTTTTATTTCGTTCTTTTTCCCTTAATAATTTTAAAAATGTATTTGTTTTTGTAACAATCCAAACTCCAAGCCTTATTAAAATTAGTCAAATGAAATATTAAAAACCGTGATAAGATGGCACCTGTCAATCAAATGAGAAATCGAGTCCTTTCCTTAAAATACAGGATACCATTCTAAATTTATCGTCTGCAAAACATATTTTACTTCATTATTAATTTATTTCATATAAATTGCAGCAAATGGCTTGAGTGAACGAATTTAGCTTTAATTTATCGTTTGCTGGTTGATCTTTGTCGATGTTTATTGTTTTTATTATCATTGTGAAGAATAATGCACGAAATTTCTATGACTAATACTTAAAATTTTAGGATCAGTTGAGTTTAAAGAAAAAATTGCTCCAAATATACTTTTGCAATGTGATTATTTATTGTTGGACTGTAATTTGCAGCAATAATTGCATTTAATAAATAATGAAAGACAATATTAAAATTATTTTTTGGCGACTTTTTTACAATTTGGCATTCATTCTATTTCAGTATATTTACTTCTATCTTATTGCGATATTGCAACGTTCTTTCTAAAGTATGTCATTTCGAAAATGTATTATTTTGTTTTTGAAGTTAGGAAAGAAAACTTTCTTCTTCTTTTAAACTTTGGTAAGATTTCTGTTGGTTTCTGTGAGCAACAAAATTTTTCTTATTTTTTCTTTTGGCTTATTTTTGTGCACCTATCTTTGGGGTTGCATTCGAATGTCCCCAAGGGGGTGATTTACCCCTTTTATGGGGTAATCAGGGCTTTCAATGCAGACCAAAGTGATATGAATTGGCGCGACCACTTGGCGATATCTCGCCAAGCTTTTGGTCACCAAGTGTTTGACGCCAATTTGGCGACATATCGCCAAGTTGGCAATAAATTTAGCGAAAAAAAATTTTTTTTTGGGTTCAATTTGGCGCTATTGGCGATATTTTGCGAAAAATCTACTGAATGATGTTAAAATCGGCGATATTTAGGAGATTAATCATTGTAAAACATTTTTTTGCATTGTTTCGTGGCAAACTAGGGATGCAAATGTTTGAATTGTTATCTTACTCACTTCAAGCACTATTTTAGCACTTAAGGCATCTACTAAGAAATTTACACGTAAAAGGAAGTAGTGTAGGGTCCATACCAAATTTTTATATCATACTTTGAAGGAATTATAGTTGAATTATAACTAAAATAGAGTATTTTTTCTGCTATATCATTTTTTTACAAATGAACTTTTAATTTTATACCACGGGCAAAGCCGTGCGGGTACCGCTAGTACTAATAATAAAGCTGAAGGTGGTTCTGTCTGTCTTTCTTTCTGTCTGTCTGTTACGCGCGTAGCGCCAAAACCGTTCGGTCGATTTTCATGCCACTTGGCACAAAATTAGTTTGTAGCATGTAGTTTTGCACCTCGAAGCGATTTTTCGAAAATTCCATTTCGTTCTTTTTCTATTCGAATTCTTAGCGGAAATTCGATAAAATAGGGAAGAAATATTTCATACACATTTTCAAGTCTTATGTCATTCGAAAGCTTGAAATTTTCTGCACAAAATGAAGTTTTTTCGAAGTTTCTACGATCATCAGGAGAGCTGTAACAATTGTTTTTAGAATCCCGGAATTCAAGGCTTACCTTCAGTAAAGCAAGCCAAACGATTCTAAAATGGTTGAGCTCGAGAATAAAATTTGTTTGAAAAGAGAGATGAAATGAATTATTTTATCAACGGAAATCAACTTTTCATGTTGTTACCATGGTTACGTGTTCATACTTATTTTTGTTTCGTTCTTTTTCCAGCGTTGCCAGACGTAGTATTTTTGATACTACGGTAGTATTTTTTCGGCCCAAATAAGGAGCGTAGTATTTTTCTGGCAACCCTGTTTCCAATATACTAATGACTTAATTAAAAGATTTGGCGGATTTTTTTTTTTTTTTTTTTCATTTTCATAGATTTCGCATTTTAGCAACATTGATTTTGGCAACGTTTGGAAACAGTAGTATTTTGTAATATTTTTTTTCGTGGAGGCGTAGTATTTTTTTGTTTCAATTTTCTGGCAACCCTGTCTTTTTCCCGGTGAAAATGCTTTGGGACCTTACTTGGCGCGTTTTTGCGTGTCTCGCGGAAGTGAAAGCTCCGAGAGAAACTACGCAAAATAGCCAGGGTTACCACGCTTGGCGCGCCTATCGCCCATTTAGCGAGAAAAGGGTACCTAAAGCACAGATTAACCAAATATCGTATCAATTGCGTTATTGCATCGTTCTTTTAAAGTGTTTCATTCGGAAAATGTATTGTTTTGTTTTTAAAGCTAGGAAAGAAAACTTTCTTCTTCTTTTAAACTTTGGTAAGATTTCTGTTGGTTTCTGTGAGCAACAAAATTGTTCTTATTTTCTCTTTTGGCTTATTTTTGTGCATCTCCCTTGGGGTTGCATTCGAATGTTCCAAGGGGGTGTTTTACCCCTTTTATGGAGTAAATCAGTGTTCATTTCAATGCAGACAAAAGTGATATGAATTGGCACGACCACTTGGCGATATATCGCCAAGCTTTTGGTCGTCAAGTATTTGCCGCCAATTTGGCGACATATCGCCAAGTTGGCGAAAAAATTGTTTTTTTTTTTTATTTGGACTCAATTTGGCGCTATTGGCGATATTTTGCGAAAAATCCACTGAATGATGTTAAAATCGGCGATATTTAGGAGATTAATCATTGTAAAACATTTTTTTTTGCATTGTTTCGTGGCAAACTAGGGATATAAATGTTTGAACTGTTATCTTGCTCACTCCAAACACTATTTTAGCACTTAAGGCATCTACTAAGAAATTTACACATAAAATTAAGTAGTGTGGGGTCCATACCAGATTTTTATATCATACTTTGAAGGAATTATAGTTGAATTACAACTAAAATAGAGCATTTTTTCTGCTATATCAATTATTTTACAAATGAAATTTTAATTTTATACCACGGGCAAAGCCGTGCGGGTACCGCTAGTAAGAAATATAATTTTTCTTGGACTTTTTGATCGATACGCATGTCTGAATTTGCTCTCCACAAAGTAAAACACAATGTACTACCATACTAGAGCCGATTTAAAAGACAAAAAATTAATAAAGTAGGTTCATTTTCAAATTTCGGCTTCCAAACTTTCTCATCTTCTGTACACGAGAAATAAAGAGCTTTCGAGATTTTGATTATTTATTCAGCAATCTCTGCACTTTATAAATGAATAATACAGGCCCGCATTTCCTCCACCAATCACATTTTAAGGGATATTTGCATAAAATATAACTATTGTCTAAACTTTTGCAACAATGTAAAAAAATGTCTTTTGCAATATCCAAAATTTGATTCCAGTTATAGTTATAAGAACTCCAGACATGTATTTGGGACCATGTTGTGTACCTGCAGTAGAAATTTGAAAGCATTTCGTTGAATAGTTTTCTTTTTATTCACATATTTGCATTTTGTCTAAACTTTTGCATCGCAGTGTATATATATATATATATATATATATATATATATATATATTATATATTATATTTTTAAGGAGTTGGGGAGGGGGAGGGAGCGGGCTAGTATTGAAAAAATATTATTATGTATGATGGATTTCCTTTAAATTAGTTTCAGTGTTAGTAATATTCCGCTCAAACCGCATTATGGTGAACCCTTATTACCTTCTCATATTAAGATACTCGTCCTCCATTTTACTTTCACAAGTTTTTTTTTTTTTTTTAAGTAAAACATTGTTAAATTTACTTTCAAGTTGTAAACTCATGAGAAAATGTTTGCACAAAAAATATAAGTGTACTAAGAAATAAGAAAAATCAAATTGCCGCCGACAATACATTTACGTTTGAAAAAATATATATCACTGAAAAAATAAAAGTTAAAAAAATTAGGCTACGTAAATTCGAATTCTGAAATGTATAAAAATTAATTTTAAAAAAAGGCGAAA
This sequence comes from Uloborus plumipes, assembly GCA_038373865.1. Taxonomy (NCBI): domain Eukaryota; kingdom Metazoa; phylum Arthropoda; class Arachnida; order Araneae; family Uloboridae; genus Uloborus; species Uloborus plumipes. Next base: position 6,352 of record JAXGGA010005754.1, read on the forward strand.
ACGGTAGTAAAAAAAAAGACTACATGTAGCAAAAAAAAAAAAAAAAAAAAAAAAAAAAAAAAAAAAAAAAGTTATGTAATTAGCAGACATTATAATTTTTGAACTATTTCATAGCACTTTTTTAACGAGAGCACTTGTTCTTTTTTGTAGAAGTCTGCAGTATATTTTTTGGGAAATATTTCGAGAACGCTTCTTAAAGAATACTTTTCGATACTTTTAGGACCTTACTTTCGATACTTTACTTTTGGGAGCATAATTTGAGTTTGACACATGTCCCCTTGAAAAAAAAAAACTTTGCGGGATACTTTTTATAGAACATCTCTCTCGGGAATCTCATTTTTCAGTTGAATTTACAGTAAATGTTCAGTTTGTGTCCAATTTAACACAATTTGAGAAGGATAAGCTGGCGGCCACCGGGCAACACACAGGCATTTAAGAAGGCGTTCGAGAAGTCAATTAACAAGGTAGAAGTGTTACACGATTTATTTTTGAACCATAGTAAAGAATTCTATTGATTAGTAGATAACGGTCAAAAAAAGCAATGAATTCACAAATGTGCTCTAAATGTGTTATCAAATTTATGTTCAACCTGTTTTAAAATGTGCCCCTAAGTTCTCAAATGTGTTCTCAGGTTTGGATTGAACAAACTGCCTAAAGCAGTCCACAATGAAAACGCTTTCCTTTTAACGGAACAGTTTTAGAACACGATTCAGAACTCATCCTTTATTACAGAGCACATTTGGAACACAGTTTAGTTAACATTCAAACTAGCACACTATCCCAACTAAATGTTTCAATCGTGTCCCACCCCTGTAGTGGAAAGTTGCAGTGTTGAGAAAGTTGTAAACAATTATAGATTTGAACACCACTTTGGAGTGTTACTTAGCTTGAAACAATGATTATATACCATTTCTGATCAAAACAGAGCGAATTTTTAAGGCCATAACGTTTCGAGTATGACAGTTTTCAAGTAGAATCAGTAATGACCACGCAATACATAATTGTAAATGAATCTTCCTTGAAAAAGAAAAAAGCACTTTGATAGTACTTAAGGTCTATGAAATTGAAAGCATTCATATTTCGTGATAAAATCCACGACGTAAAATGTTCTTTCACCGTGAATATAATTTTTCTTCATACATAAATCAATAACACATAATCCCTAAAACTTTGTCAAAATCTTTTTTTATGGTTTTATGTAACCAACGATTTATTAATATTGAACAACATTTATATTTTAATTCACATTTATTTAGCTCAATCTTTCAGGTACCATTATATTTCGATGTCATTTGAACTGATTTAAAATTAAAATAATACAGTCTTTCTTACAAAAATATCTTCCTGAAAGTCACAACATATCTTTTGTTTCTATAGAAACAGAATACTTCTGTTGTAAAAAAGCCGCATAGAAACTGTAATTTATTCACAAAAGATCTTAAATCTAAAGCCCAATGGCACATCTTATAATCCGTTTCCACAAATATCAATAGATACACCATTTATTATTAACAGAAAAAGTATTCGACTGGGATCAAATGGAGTCTTGCTGTTTTTCGTTACGGGTTGTGTTTTTTCATCGGTATTTGCAATGGATTAAATAATGTTTATTTGATTACCCACTAGCTTGACAGGTGTTCTACCTTGTTTTTCTTTTGTTTGATCTGAAACAAAATAAGTATCGTCTGGTTAAAAAACACACAGTATTCCGGAAATTGCCATTTTCTGTAAATTTAGGCTTTTATGACGTTGCTCATTTTAAATTTATGGTTCGGTTGCTAGCCACTTTGTTTTGTTTTGTTACTAACACCCCAACCGCTTAGGTTTTTTTTCCAATTTATCAAAAACTTAAATTATGCTTTTTTCATGAAGTATTTTTGATTATTTAATAATTATTAATTTGTGTGATTTTTTTTCCCGTGGTGTGTGTATGTGTGTGTGTGGGGGAGTGGGGGGTAGAGTAAAAAAGCAAAATTTGGAACGTGAAATTAAATACACCTAAATTTAAAACGAAAATGAAATATTTGTAGGCCTTAGAATATCGCCTTAGAATATCATTTCTTTCAATGATATTCATTGCAAGTTCATTGTAATTCATACATATACTTTAAAACGGAAAAAAAGGAAAATCTGTTGAAAATTTGATGAAGCATTAATATTTAATTCACTTAGTTTTCCGCTCTGCATGCGCAAAAGATAGTTTATTTTTTCAAAATTTTGTAGAAAATAAGATTTGACAACTTAAAAAAAAAATCCAGTTGAATCACACATATTGCTTTTCAAAGGAGGATTTTTTCTGCGACAACATGATAATTTCTTCAAAAAATCATCAAGCTTCAAAAGTAAAGCATCATTTTAAGGATTTTGTCCCCACTTTGCGCGAAAAATAAACAGACATTTCACACATGTAGGTTATTTTTTCCAAACATAAATTTCTTAAAGTTGAGTTCAATTTCACAGTACGAAAAATAGTTGCTTTTAGCTAAAATATGAAAAGTATCAGCAAAAAAGAAGGGGTTGATCATCAAAAAGTAAATGCTTAACCGCCAATCGTAACCAAATCCATGAAAATAGAAATGCAAAGTATGTGCTATTTTACTGATCTATTTTGACATAAATTGTAATGTTTCAACTCAGAGTTGCAATTTGAACATAGAAAGCTCTAAACTTAAGAATACTTGTCTTTTTTATCGCAGCGTTTAACTTCCTTAATAATATTTATCATATCAAATAATTATTTCAATAACTGGCTGAAATATAACTTTAACGCCACGCCTTTTAGCACAATGGAATTGTTCTATTTTTTAAGCCTCATTCTTTTCAAATATTCCGAAGATTTGAAGGCATAACTTTGCAAGAAATGCATCAAACAACTTATTTCAATTATTGCATGAGAAAAAATAAAGGAAAATAAAATATCCTGCAAAACTGCTTCACTATAAATTAGAAATCATTAAAGATGACTGGGAACTTAATCACAAGTTTTATTCAGTTTATAAAAAAGCGAGAATAATCTAGGAAAAATAAATGAATCTCATATCTGCCATTTGAAAGCTACTTTTTTTTTTCTTGATAATGCGTATTATGCTGGAAAACAAGTGAAAAGGCGGATGTGAAAAGAAAAGGTGAGAAATCATTAAAGGATACTAGAAATAGGTTTAATCGACTGCCGTAGAGTAATAAAAATGTAAGAAGCTGTAAAAAAAAACACCTAAAACAAAATAATTTTTTCTCCTTCAGTTGCAGTGATTGCTGCTTAATCTTATCGCATCACTGCGCTTTACTTTAATTTTAATAAATCGTTGACTCTCAAAATAGGAAAAAAAATATATTGCTAAAAAATAAAGCAAGAGCGATTCTGTATTTTTAATCAATTGTATGATCCTTATAGAAAAAAAAAAAACTTATTGTGAAGACAGTTGAAAGATTTTTACCTGAAAACTTCTTGAACTAACTTTCTTTAATTCAGCAAAAAAAAAAAAAAGTTAATTTTCACAAGCAATGTAAATAATATGTTTTTCTCAAAATGCAGAATCTATACTACAATTCAAATATTTAAATCTAAAAAAAAAAGAAGGAAAACTGTTAATGATGATAGAAGTGGTTTTGACACAATCAACTGGAAATTAATTAGAATTCCAGTGCTGCTGTTAGAAGTCATAAGTTTTTGAAGCATTTTCAACAATTGTTAGAACTAAGAAAGTAGTTTAATAGTTTTTTTCTCCGTTAAGTGTTTCAGTACAATAAATGAAAAAAAAAAAGTTTTGTTCAGGAAAGAGAGAATGTCTTATTATTTATGCTCTAATCTACATCATATAAAGAACCATGTGGTGAAGGAGTGTAAAAGCCAAATTAAAAAGTTTGGAGACAGTTATTACAAATTGTAAGCGAAACTTTCATGTATTTTTGGGCAAGAGTATCATTGTACTAGGTAGCATTTTTTCTTGACCATAGAGAAATTATCTAAGGCCAAACAAAGAAAGTAGTTCCTAGCGTGATCTCCAAATTTTAGGTAAAATTTGATCTGTCGCATTAGAAATCGGATTAGTTTATTAATTAAAGGCATAATTAGCCTTTTTTTCACCAGAATTTTCGCAAATACACATTCTTAATTTTACGAGCGGCTCATAGTGGAGTAGCACATCCTTTCTAAGCTCACAAACAGATGGCAGTCTCCTCTAATTTGCCGAGAAGGTAGCTAGTAAGTGTGACGATTCTGTTAGCTCATCTTTCTCAGGCTTTTCTTCCACGCGTCTTGACGTCATTGCCAAGTTACTTTGCAAAGAAGTAGAATAACCACGGTGGCATACGAATAAACCTTACGCAGCTAGGAACCTTGGAATAGTTTTGAGACTCCTGATTGGCCAGTCGATGTGAATGCAGTCCAAGCAGTTACACAATTAATACAAATTCTAGTGCACCATTAGTAATGTTGAAGTCAGAGTTAACCGTTATATATTTATATTTTAATCTCTTTACGCTTCCAGTAGCATGTAAGGACAAGTGGAAGAAAGTGGTGGTCGAATGTAGCTATTTTTGAAAAGATCATAAAATCAGACTTTTGAAATCTTTAATTAAACTTTTGGAGTATTTCATATACATTTGATTCGCATAGATCTCGTTGATACAAGTTTTTAAATTATTTTCTATGGATAATAAACTTGAAAGAGATTGTTTTAATAATCCCAATTTCCTGCCTTGTGGGGTAAAATGGGACTAGTTTAGAAATAAGTGCGTTTTTAAGCAAAAATGTGTAAATATTGTGTTTAAAAAAGAATAAAGAATACAATGAAATGTATAAATCTTAATTGTAATTTAAAGTTCAAATAAATAAAAGAAGGAAAGAAAGAAAAAATATATTTAATTCTAATAATATTTTGTTTCAGAAGTAATGTCAAAATTTATTAACCTTTAACTATAAATCGGATGGAAAAAGAGATAAATCTTAGAGAAAAATCTCATTCACCTTACACATCTTGTAGGTGGATGTCAGCTCTGACCATAACTGAATATCCAACTCTAAAAACAGGTGATTATATAAATGATGCAGTAAAAGGTTTGCAACTAGGTGATGATGGCAGGGTATGATATGATAATTGGAAAGTACATTGAGTTGTTGAATCATTGTTGTTGTCAGTACATGAAATTGTTTACGTTTTGTATTGGAAACCAGTTAGACATTAGTATTTTAGTTTAATTTGTGGATACTAAGATTTATCCACCTCTGAGGAAACTATAACTCAAAAAATCCAAAATCTATTTTTTTAATAGCTTTCAATTTTTTGTTCTGGTGCAATAATAGTAGTTGTATGCTACTACGATACGTTTTGACAAGTTTGGAAAAAAAATTAAACTGTTAGTTGTCCAACGTATATTTAATATTGTGCATAAAGTAGGTTTTAAAATGAACCAGTAGATTCATTCAAAAAACAGCCAAGATCATTAGAAAATAAAGTAATCATGTGAGGCTTTATCCTTACGTGGCTTAAGTTAATAGAGTACTTTCATAATTGAATTCATTTTCTATCCATTTAGTAATTGTTTCCAAGAAAAAACCTTTTTGGGAATGAAACGTTTAAGTGATATGACTTATATTAGGTTCACGTTATTAATACAAATTGAGTCGATCTTTTCAAAGCAAAGAATTAAACAAGGCTAAAATTTTTTAACAAAAAAACTCAGGATTATTAATCTAGCTAAAAACTGGAAATTTAAGACTAAAAAAATACTAATAAAATGTAGGCAAAACCGATTGATTTTAGAAAATGCCTTAATACACCGAAGAAAATTTGTTAGTGATTGAAAACTTGATACGTATTCTTGATGAGTACACCAGTAAGATAGGCAAATGAAAGCAATGCATTCTTTATGATATTCTTGACAGATGAAGGGCGGACACGGATAAATAATGACCAATATGCACTTCATTTCAGTAAATAATATGAAAGTTAAAAATTTACCATATTGTTGAGTTGAGTGTTCTATTATTTTTTTAAATAATAAAAATATGCATGGTTGCATAAGGGAGACTGAGGTAAAAACAGACAAAAGGGGTAAAAAGAGATTAAAAAAAATTATTAAACGTATGCTAAGATTCTAAATAGCTTAAAACAAATACCTCATATTAACTGGATTAAATGGACTCCTCTTGATTTTTTAAGTGATTATTCAACTTTAATATTTTGGTTAAAAAATGTTTAAAAATTTCAATAAATCCTTAACCCCATATAGGGAAAATAAGAAACTAAGGCTGTAACTTTTTAAATGTATGAAGGTAAAATCATGTGAGGTACTGAGAGACATCTGAAAGTAATTCTAAATCAGCCAATATTTTTTAATTTGTGATATTCATCCGTTAAAAAAATATTTTTTCTCAAAAATTAATGTTTCCAAATGTGTTTGTGAAGTTAATTTCTTATAATACTAGGTCCTTAATAATATAATATTAGACTTAAAGATTGTTTTAAATAATGTACATAACCTAGGGATTGACTAAAAACATCAATCTAATTTTTAAAGTGAGCAGAAAATATTCTATATATAAACGCACTGCCATCTATCAAAGATCCTCGTAACAAAAAAATAAATTAATTAATGATTGGTTGATTTCTAAATTTAAATTCAAAAATTAACCAATCAAAAATTTAACTCGCACTGTTTGGATCCATCGCCAATAGTTGCAGGCTCAAGGGTGCACTTTGTTCCGAACAGTTGGATGCCTTTTTAAGTAAATGCGGTAGGATTTTTTTTTTATAGTTTTTTTTTACACAGAAGCCATCAGCTTCAACATACATGAGGACTGCATACTAAGCGTCTTACCTCCTGACAATCACAGGACAGAGAGTTTGAAATAACAACCATAAGCAAGGCTGGACTCGAACCCGCGACCACTTGTTTACGAGGAGAATACTCTTCCTCTAGGCCACCGCGGCCCCCAGGCATTTAGTTATTCAGTATTACGGAGGTGTTGGTTCAGCTCATCATGCTGCCAACATTAGGAAGTTCAGTACGCTCCTCACTGCTTGTAATACGTTCTTTTTTAACAAGCACAACTACACCCATTTTGCAGTACAAATACTGGTAACATGGATGGCAGTACATTTCATTGTAAAACTATTTGAGTTTTTTTTCTTTTTTACAGCAAACCCGATACGAGAAATGAAGAGGGTCTGGACATAGTAAAATACAGTTAATCAACTTTTTATCGCATAAGATTTGAATATATAATTCAGACGTGTATCGAGGTTGCAAGGAACCCATTTTCCGATGAAACTAAGTGTGAGCTACAGAATGAAAAGTTCTCCTAGATAAAATTTTGGCTTCATGTTTTTCGGATGGCCTTTCAACTTCAAGTTAACACTTTGTTGCAAAAAAGGGCTCCTTGTAACCTCAAAACACGTGTCTGTAGAACATTCACATTTTGTGATAAAATGTTGATCAACTGCATTTTACTTTTTCAGCACAAAGGTGTTTATTCAATGCTTAGAATATTCAATTTAAGGCATTACCATTTTTTGCAATAACTTTTAAGTACAAACCGCTAAAACAAACCACCTTTAAAAATGCAAGGATGAGAATTGTATTTGTCATCTGTCATTTCTCATTTTCCTTTTTCATTTAACGTTTATTCTTTTTCCTCATTTAATACAAACATGCAGACGAAACAAAAAACATTTTTGGTAAAAGCGATGTGTTTATTGAAGTGTGAAATAACAAAGTGTGCTATTGTTCCCATTTCTTTACCTCGCTATTCTAAAAGCGAAAATACTGACAACAGTAATTGATTAGGTTCTTTTATTTGCCTGCTAGTTCTCGTTTTTAGCAATAATATGATTATAGCGGCTTTTGTCATTCACTCCTACGAAAAAGTAGACATTAATAATGCTATGTTTTGGAAAATGTTAGACTAAAAAAGACACACAGCACTGCTGTATTATCCTTGAAAACTCAGCGACTGACATTAAAATCGTTTGTACAAAATACTTATCAAATTTTCAATTTTTGTTTTCGTTTTTGTGTGCTTTAACTGCGGTTAGTAATACTATGAGTAGGACCGGGAGGGGGGCAAAGGGTGTAGACACAATGTAAATTTACCAAAAAATGGCAGAAAACACTCCTACTTACATGTAAATATATTGATTTCCCAAAATCGGGGGAGGGGAAGCAATTGACACCCCTGAACCCCGAAATGAGGGGCCTGACTATGAGTAAAAACAAATAATGTGCAATTGAAAAGTGAAAGCAAAAAGAAATGATGAGGAATAGTTTCTGATGTAGAGAAAAAAATACACACAGTCAATTAATACTATAGCGAGAAGATCGACAGATACACAGGTACGTCAAACTTATAGTCCCCTTCCTTGTTGCGTCGGAGGTTAAAAAGTACAATATAACGAAAAATAAACGGGCTTTTGCCATCTAAAGGAATATCTCCAATTAATAGGAAAAAAAAGCAGAATGGAGAACTAGAAGGACTAAAACACTGCTTAAAATAAAATGATTTATTAGAAGTTCTGTGAAAGTTACCCATAACTTACTGCTATTGGCTGATGATCTTACTATAATCTTTATGAAGGAGATAAGCTTATATATAACTAAATCAGATTACATTTTAAATGCAAAAAGTCATACAGAAAGAAACTTCACAGTACCACAGACCTAATCAAACTATAAACCAGAAGTACTTTGCACTAAAATATCTTGTACACTTAAATAAACCAAACAAATAAAAAATAAAAATACTAAAATGAAATCAAATAAAGTCAAAAAAATAAAATAAAATAAAATGAATAAAATAAAATGAATAAAATAAAATGAACTAAAATAAAATAAATAAATACATGTATAAATAAACATACATTTATTTTCATTTTACCTCACCTTTCCGTCTTACCCAATTGACTCTAGTGTTCCAAAACAGAAAACTTTTAAACGTATGTATGAAGAAATATTGGAAAATATGAAAATATTTTGTAATTGACCTACATTTTGAGAATATTTTAATTTTATAAAAATTCAGAGTTGCACTTATAGAAACTTAATATCAAATAAACTTGAAATAACTTTGACGGAAGAATATAACAGAAAAATAAAATAATTTTAGAAGTATATATAATTTTATATTAAGACAACAATCTAAGAAATTTATTGTAAGCATACGTCAGTAAATATCGCTTCTGATGCAATGAATAGAGAAATAGTTAGCATTGGTTTTAATGCACGTGTTCTGGGAAAATAGCAAGAATGCGTTCTATTTCAATCACTATCAAGTTTTATTGTAGTTAATCCCGTTGCGCTCATTTCCGCTTCATCAACTCTTAATTAGAAGACGTCTTTTCCGAGAGGGAAAAAAATCTTTTTATGAGTCCTAAATAGCATTAGCAAATTATCACGACTGCTGGATGAATTAAAGCGTAATCCCTTCGGAAAAGGATTTGGAGTACAATTGCAGTAAATAACAGTGTTTAGGAAAAAAAAGGGCGTATTTTTACGTTTCTGAGAAACTGCGATTGAAGTATTTTATCAGCATTCCGCAACTTTTGTTTCATTGAAATATCGGTATTCATTAATAAAACTTCTTTGTGCCTTGCAGGCAAATCTTGTTTTTACGATAATCCCGGATTGTTATAAGTTAAAACTAAGTATGCATGGATCGCAGGCCAAGACTTATTCCTAAACCAAATCTGTAAATGTCGTATACGCACTGTAGAAATGAATATTGTTTTTACAGTATAATATAGCTAATTTTATAGTAATAAACAATAAAAATTACTAATTTTACAGTAATGAACTGTAAGTTTGCTAATTTAACAGTTTATTACCGTGCGTTTTAGTTTTAAACTGGAACCTATCCTGCCAGTATTATACTGTTGTTTTTATAGAATAATACAGCTAAATTTTATAGCAATACACTCTAAAATTTCTCACTTTACAGTAAGAAAATGTAAAATTGCTATAGTTTTACAGTTTATATCTGTGTATTTTATAGTTTTAAATTGGAACCTTGGCTGCCAGTACTGTAAAAACAACAGTTCATTCTTTGCAGTGCGTGACATTTAAACAATGAATTCACTTTTTTAATTCAGGAGGACCCTGGTAGGTTCGATGCCAGCCATAATTGCACGGTGAAACAGGTTTTGATTTATGTTACACTTTTTTATAAATGTATACAACAAAGTGAAATGCACACAAAAAAGCATCATGTTTTATTGCATAAATAAACATTTTGTATGAAATACAGTAAACTCCTGATAATCAGCGGAGTAGGGTGGTACGGTGAGCGAATACCGTGGGGCAATTCCATCGTTACAGACGTAACAATCGCAGACTTTGAACACTAATAATTCTGGTTTGGGCAGACGAAAGTCTTCAATATTTTTTCCTGTAGTGTAACTTGATGATGTTTATGCTACATTAAATTTGCGTGCAGATTGCTTAAATACAAAAAAATACAGAAATTAAAAACTGCCTGTTACAGACGTAATTCACAAAACAGCAAAAACTCGACTATGTCATACAACTTACAATATTCCTCTGAATTATACGGAAGTTTTGAACTTTTTTTTTTAATACGTATTCTAGAGACTTCAAGCTTTCTAAAACCATAAAGATTGTGTGGATTTTGACTGCCGAATTTGTGAAAAAAATTCATAAACTTGTTACGGACGAAACAAAGTGGTGTTACAGACGTAACATCTCTGATTTGAAAGTAGAAAACAGTATTTTAAAGCAGGAATAAACAAAGATTTTTGTGCTAAAACAATACAGTAGCATTAATTAACACATTATTTGAATATTTTAAGTTATACTGTAACAGTTTTAGAAAATTTGGGTAAGTCTAGGGGAGTTGAGAGCATATGCCAATATATCAATATGTAACAATGAATTAATGCATCTTAAGACAATTATTTCCAAGAAAGATTGACATAAGAAAAGTTTAGAAGGGCCTTCACACAAATTTATTTACTTGTATTCTTAAAATTAATGCATAATGGGGCTGCTACATAAAAAAATCGGAAAAAGTAAATTCCTCCCTGGAATCAGTGATTGGTCTTAGGAGAACTTAAAAATTTGAAAATGTTGGATGATATAGCAGAATACTAGTACCAAACTAAAATTTAACCTTCTTGGTGACAGTTGGTCAATTTTGATAATTTTTTTTGAATGAAAAAATGTGTCCTTTTTCGTCCGACGTTCTCGAAATTCGAACGGCATTTTCGTATTCTGTTCGAAAACAATGCATTTCGCGCGCTTTTGGCAAATTCGCGATGTTAACCCACCGTTCTTCCAATTTTGACGTCAGCTTTAAAACATTTTCCTGGGGCATATAAATAATTTTAACTTTTTCTGCAATGGTGTTTGCACACTGAAAAAAGGAAAGAGCGTCGTTGACAAATGCTGTTCTAGATCTTACTCTCTGCCACACCTGGTGCCTGACCATACCCCCAACTTCACCCACAGCTCCCTTTCCATGTAACGTAACAAAAAAATGCCAGTTGAGGTATAAATTATAATCAGTTATATCATATGTGTATTTTATTAATCTTAAGAAATAAATTTCAATTACATGCCGACATAATTAAAAATTTCAAAATCAGAATACCAGAAACTTTAGTACTCGTACCATATTATGCTATATACATGTATTGCTCATCCTGTGCTTTTTACCTATTTAATTGGAAATTTACTTTTGCTACGGACGTAACATAGAGCCATTTGTTATGTCCGAAATGTTACGTCTGTAACAGTATTAATTTAAAAACTAAATCAGTTGCAATATTTTTAACTATGGTGGGCAATTACTCTAAGAATTTGCCAAAAGGAACATTAAGGGTTTTTTTTAATTTTGAATTTTTAGGACGTAATGACAACTTTTGCTTCTTTTTTGTTACAGACGTAACATCAAACTTCTTTTTTTCAAACTTCAATTACACCATTTAGATCAATTCAAAAGAAATTAATGAATGCATATTATTATAGTACCGTCTTAGTAGTTAAAATTGTGCTACAAGTAGTTATTTTTGTTTTTATTTTTCGATGAGAAATATGCATTTGAAAATGTGTTCTTTTTTCTGATTTTTACAAGTTCGTGAATATCGTACTTCCAACTAAGAAAACAAGTATTATTCTAACTCTCACCAAAAAACCAATGCAGGATTCTTAAAATATACATCTTAAGCTTTAAAATGATGTATAACATAGCAACATAACTTCAATATGAATTTTTGACCAATTGGTTTCACTTTTCATGGAATGGCCCCGTGGATAAACGAGCAATTGGTAAAAAATCTATACATGCAAATACAATACATACAAAACTAAAATAAAGTCAATAACAGAGCACATACATTTAAATCAGGGCCATGACCAGACTTTTGTTTTGGGGAGGGTTTCACCAAACACATATCTCGTAAAATCCGTATAATTAAATACATTTGATTTCCTAAATGTGTTCCATTAATTTTTGCTACAATACGTTATTTAAAGCAAATGTAAAGGTTGACGCATCTATTTAATGAAGAAATGTTGTTTATTCATATGATACGCTACGTAACTTGCTTACATTCCTATTAAAAAATCTATGTCTTTTCGAGAACTCAAAAGAATCGACGTGTGTGCTCAAAAACGCGCATTCGAAATAGTACTTCTTAAATTCCTACTTTTCGCCAATAATAAACAGTTTTACCCTTTCAAGCTTAATGAGTTTCGATAGTTTTGTTCGAGTTACATTTTTTCAAAATCTGAAGGAAACGCTGCGTTTTATAAGTAATAATATTCGCAAATAAGGAAAGAATAAATACTACCGATACAAAACTGATTTTGTAATTTTTTAATAATAAAAGTTTAATTTTTAGATATATTTTTTAAAAAAGTAATAAAAGTTTAAATAGTAATTTTTTCAGAAAAAAAAGATGAAAAGCATTTCTTGGAATGGTTTTTCAAAAATTCCAGAGGGGGTTTAAACCCTAAAAAGCCGCCCCTTGTATACGGCCCTGATTTAAATTATAGCTAAAAGGACAACATTGAATGAAAAAAATACATTGAAAAGCTGAAAATAACCAATAATGCACTTTAACCTTTTCGCATTCAGTAAATCTGCATGGAAAAAGAAAACTAAAGTGTGAAAGACCCGCGGATAATCTGACAGCCGACAATCGGGAGGTTACTGTAATTTATGTGGCTTAAAAAAAAAAAAAAAAAAAAAAAAAACTTTTTTAAAATAAAAGCGTTGCTTTGTCTATAGTTACACTAAAAAATTAATATTGCTTTTACAGTATAATACAGATAATTTTATAGCAATGAACTATAAAAATCGCTAATTTTACAGATATAAACTGTAAAAGTTCTAATTTTACAGTTCTAAACTGTAAAATTGCTCATCTTAAAAATTATTTACATTTATTTTACAGTTTTAAACTAGAACCTCTGCTTCCAGTACTATAATACATCTAAACTTTACGGCAATAAGCTGTACTAAGCTGCTAACTTTCCAGTAAGAAACTGTAAAATCTCTAGTTTTACAGTTTATTACTGTGCATTTTACAGTTTTAAATTTGAACCTCGGCTACTAGTTTTTACTGTAAAAACTAAAGTTCATTTTTTGCCGTGCAGAAAATACGGCAATCCGAAATCCATTTTCCTTTTTCATTTCTGGCATGCACATGGTGATTCCTCGGAAAATAGAAATCCAGTTCTAGTAATTTGCAGTGACTAACCTTTCAAAATAACAGTTATATTATACGATTCGTAGAAAATAAAATGCATCTGTCGAAAAGTTATACGTAATGTCTCATTGTGATGAAAGAGAGTAGATTTAAAATCTGCAAAATTTTTTAATTCTAGACACGAAACGTTTTCATCTTGGCTTGGAAATAAAAGTTCTTACGACATGCAATAGCGAAATTTCTAACACTTATGGAACAGCATACAAATGGCTCAATTATGTAGAAGAATTTCTACTACTTCATGGTATTACTATTTCCTAATTGTTTTGCTGTTTTATTTGACACTTCTAAAAACTAAAGTTTTCTAAAAAAGCTCATCCCCACAATTGTAAATGGTTTCGCATAGGCTATTAATGTGACCATTTTTTTTTTCAAAATAAAACCTGTTTGTCTTCAAATTTAAATGAATCATAAAGTAAAACTTTATGCTCCCCATACTAAACTAAATATATGAAATATGCATCTAAATATAATTTTGAATTTATTGATATTGTATGTAGCGATCGAGAGAACTCCAACTTTAGATTGCGAGGCGACTCGAAACGGAACTGCTTACAGTTCTAAGGGACGGTGAGCGATATCTTGCAAGGGAGGCAGATCTCGTATGCTATAATAACCTATGTATTTTTTATTTAAGCAATTCTGGCCCTTAATTTGGTTATCACTACTATTTAACATTAGTTTTAAATTGAAATAGAAATAAAAACTGTCATTACAAAAATTGAAGAAATTGCGCATTTTATTTTGTTTTTCACCTGCTTTGTGGCACGTGTTATTATTACTTTTTTTTTAATTTTACCACCGACATAATGACCCAACATGAAAAGAAATTGAGGGTAAGACTTATAAAAATATGAAATTTCAAGTTGGAATTTTAAAATTTAAATGGACATTTCTTTTTGAGTTTTTTTTTTGTAGTTCAGTTAATTGTTTGAAAATTTTAGATAATAGTTTTCTTCACAAAATATTTGCATCTCATGTAGCACAAAATTTATTTCATGAGCATACTTCAGAAGAGAACGTTTAATTTGTTTGCTGGAAACAGATGGTGCATCTCATTATTTTAGCGATGTTGACAAATAATTTTCTTAAAAAAAACCAAACATCAAAATATCAAGCAGTGGAGCTAAAATAAACAAAAGCTTAAATATATCAATTTAAATAATTTGATAAAACAAGGATCTTCGTATTAAAGGGGAATGATGAATGAAAAATTTTTGCCTTAATGGAGCAGAGAATGAACCAGATTATATCCTTAAGAAATGCCGAACGAAAGATCATTAAGAAACAGTGGATAAAAACAGATGTCAAAACTCTATGGTTTTTGAACTAGGAATATTTAGGAATTTCTACTGTTAAACATTTGAGATTTCAAAAAAAAAAAAAAAAAAAAAGCATCATTTATAAATTTATATTTAAAAAAGAAATTTAATCTATTACCAAAAAATAAACTTCCTTTTCACACATACATACTTGGTGATCGGGATTTTAGATGTAAAAATTGTGAACGAAATCACATGCGGGCTTGCTGTCGAAAATCAATTTACTCCTGGAGAATTTAATAGAGAGATAGTAAAAAAAAAAGTTCGAAGTAAAGTAAAATTTCTCACGCCGAAAGCTTTAAGTTATACACAATAAACGGCAAATATGTATAATAAACTTCATACAAAATTGAAAGTATAAGTTTAAATATTTTGTTTGAGAAATAACATTACTTTCAAAAGGCTGAAATTGTTTGTTCAATTGGGTTTAAATAACGTTCCTGAATCTTGCACAATGTGTATGCCTTTAAATATTGAAGACACATAATAATTAAAGTTTGTTTACATAGTAAAGGACGACAGATACTTTGGACATAAATGCTCGGTTCGGTTGATTAAATTATTAACTTAGAGCTTCTCGAAATCCTGGTTAAAATATGATACGCATATATTGACTTTCCCGGTTTTCATTAGGATTTATTTTGTTTTCGAAAATGATTTTGACTCGATGTGTATTTACATATATTAACTGTCGTGAATGTCATTTTCTGAATATACATCTGGTTTTGGGCATGTTTTAATGCTGCGTGCAATATAACCTTTGAACTTAAAGGAAGCGTATTTTACCGCAAATGAATGTAATTTGTTATAAAGAAAGAACACGGTCGCCCCGATAAAGAAATTGGTAAATTTCCTTTCAAATTTAAACTTTGGAAGTTTAGAGAAACTAGTTAATTAATTATAGTATTTTTGCGCCAATAGATCAAAGTACAGTCTTAGAAAGTAATTTGTCTTCGGAGATGAAAAGTAGTTAAAAAATCTTCAGAAATTTTAGCAAGGGGCAGAGTCGTCAATGGCGTGGGGGATATGACCGTTGAGCGTGGAAAAAACTATTATAAATCAGTCTACAAGTTAAAAGCCATTTTTTAAAATATAGATAAAGAATTTGTAATTTTAACCATATGGATCATTTTGAACAGTACAGGTTATAAGTGCTCTTTTACCTCTCGTACAAAATACGCACAACGGTACACACAATATAGTTACATTAATGTGACCACCTGTCAAAAGCCAAAATAACCACCTTTCGCAGAGCGGAATGCTGCGAGATGTGTAGGAAGAGAGTCAATTAGGTTCCTAAAGGTATCTACACTGGGGATATTGAAGTGTACCGACTCCTATGCCGTTGGCGCGAATAATCCAATCGGGGTGGTCCCACAGATTCTCGATTGAGTTTAAGTCAGGTGAGTTTGCTGGTCAGGGGAGAACGGTTAACTCATTCTGGTGCTTTTCTAACCACGTGCATATAGTGGCAGATATGTGGCACTTTGCATTGTCCTTTAGGTAGATGGTATCATTCTGAGGAAAAACGATGCGCATCTATTGGTGGACATGTTCCGCAAGAACGGATACGTACTTGTATGGATCAATTGTGAATTTCGCAATGACGAGTGAACCCAGAGACTGACAGGAAGACATTCCCCAGACCACAATGCTCCCTCCTCCATCTTGGACCGTTCCGGCAAATTGTTGCAGGGTGTTTGCTTACAGAGATTACACGCCTTATACGCCAACATCCTTCTGTCCGATGGAGCATAAAACGTGATTCATCAGAAGAAGCTACCTGTCGCCACTCAGTGGACGTTTTTCTTCGGTACTGGTTTACAAATTCCAGCCTTCATCGTCGATGAAAAGCAGTCAGCATATTTGCACGAACCGGGGATCTACTTCGGAGGCACAGGCGCAGCAGAGACTGTAAGAGACACTGTTGGTAGCCACTTGGTTCATTTGGGTAGTCAGGTGCTTAAAGGTGCTTAAAGGAAGCACGTCTGTTTGATAGAACGCATTGAAGCAGCCATCGTTCGCATCTGTCATCTGTGGTTTGTGGGGCACCACATTTTCCACGTCGCTGGTTCTGGACACCCATATTTTGCCATGCACGGTACACTTTTACCACGACTTGGCCCAAAAGTAAATGATAAGCCCTTTAGGACGTCAGATAAATTGTTTCGGCTTTGCATTACGCCAACGTTTAAAATGTTTTCAGAAACCTCTTTATGTACCCTCAACTGCACCGTTCTGCCACGTGCCTTCTGTGATTGGTTATTTAACGTCGACGTCGAAAGTACGTAGTAGTCACATTAATGTGACCGGACTGTATTTGCATGGCCACATGATCACTATTTTTATTTTAGTAGCACAATTTAACTAAGAAGCCTTTTCCAAAAATGGTTGCATTTTTAGACATGTAATTTAAACTAACGTGGTATGCTGAAACGTGTGTGTTTATATTGTCTATTCTTTACCCCAAGCTACAACTATTAACTTTTAGACGCCATATAATGAGGAAAAATGTAATTAGTTCTGGCTTATTTTTTTTTTTTCTTAAGAGAAACGGCTTCCTTTCTTTTTGTGAAGAAATACGACCTCATTTTCTTCCACTGGAGTAAACTTGGCTTCGAGTTACTTCTTTTTAATGTTTCACTCTCTCCGATCCCCTCATCAGCAGTTATTTATTATAATTTTGAATAAAAAAGTATTTGACTCCATTGGGTGAACTTAAAACAAAGCTAGATTTGGAATAATTTTCGATAAGCACTCCGTTGCGTTTTTTCGGTTCACAACCATTGTTTTGTTGCCCTACATGAATGTCTTAGATAATTTGGCCTCGAAATACTGTTTAAAAAAGGATATCCTTATGTATTTTTGCTCAAACTTTTATGTTGACGGAAATGAAGAGTAAACTTTTTAGTGTTTTGCAATATAAGCAGTTTTGATGATCTCTAATCTTATATCTTTAGTGGGTTCGCAAACTTTAAAAACAAATCTAACGCTCTACAATTTCATGTTTAATATTTCGTATTCACCACACGATGTTACAAAACAAATTAATATAAATAATAAAACATTATATAACACATTAGTGCACAAAAAACAAATCTCACTATATAAAAAAAACATAGTATTTTTTAAGTTAGAAGTTTTATGAGAAAAAATCTAATCAGGGCGACAAACGCCTTGTTTTGTAGTTTTAATTGAATCTCTGCAATTTCTCTGAAATAAAAAAAAGGAATAATTTTAATTAATTTTTCAAAAATGCTACGATCAGTGTTTATAGAAATATTTTGTATCGAAGCATCAGCTTGTGCAAAATTAATTGAGGATTAAATAATCACATTTTTGATAAAAATCCGATTCACTTCTCAATCGCATCTTATGTGAGCAGCAGAAAAATGCAATTATGTAGGTGTATTTTGTTTTTACTTTATCAAAATATATTTTTAAGTTAAGTTATCTTAGTACTAGTTTTTTTTTTTTTTGTCTTCAATAGATGAAAATCATGAAAGGAATTTTAAATAAAATTTATTAAAGATTACTAAGAGCCATTAAAAAATTAGATATTTGAAGTCAGATTGTTGAGGGGAAAAAACATTTTTAGAAATCTTTTTAACATTCATAAAAAGAATGAAGTAAAAAATATTAAAAAGAACAGAAATGTTTAAATTATTAAGATTAAATTATAAAAGCGGGCTCGCACGCACACACACACACACACACACACACACACACACACACACACACACACACACACACACACACACACACACACACACACACACACACACACACACACACACACACACACACACACACAGAGATACACAAAGTTGTGTACATAACATCCCCGCTGCCTCCGCGGAGCGAGGGGGGGGGGGGCGCACTAGGTTTGTGGACGCACAATACAGAAAAATAACACTATGAATTACACCGGGGGGGGGGGATATTTTAAAATTTTTCTTAAGGGGATGGGGGCATATTTATAAATCTTGCAGGGGGTGCACCTAAGTACATGTACGCTACTGCACACCGAAGTTCTTATATCATCCCTTAAAGTGCTTACTATTCATTCTCTAGATGGCGGTGTATTACATGTATTTGCTGAACGTTTTGGAATACCTTGCATATAGTCATATCATAGTCATATCGTATGAGCTTTCGGTATATCAAATAAGTAGAGCTAATTTAAAAAAAAGAAACTGGAGCAATAATTTATAAACATATTAAAAATGACTTTCCACTACTAATCTGATTTATTCGGTCGATATGCAGTGTAAAAGGAAATTACTAAAAGTGAAAATGAAATCTAGCTGCACTAACACATTTGATGCGTTTTTTCTCCTTTGTTTTGTGATTTTAGTTCCCGGGGGAGACATCAGTTATTATTCCGTAAGCAATTTTTGCAAAACAAAAAGAGGGAAATTGCTTTATATTGATAATTTCCTGTAAGTAAGGGAAGTCATTACTAAAATTAATTGTGTTTACGGAACTTTATGCATTATGTGACCCAAAACCTGTTTAATGTTTAGGACTCTTTCTTTGCATCTTCCAAGATACCGATATTTCACACAGCCTAAGATTATATCAGAAATCTCACATGTAATCATGTTTCAGAGCGCCCTCTTTTTTAGATCGTACTTGCTGCGCTTGCCCGGCTTTGCATAATCTATTTTGAAAATAAAGAAATGCGGTCAAGTGGTGCATTTTTAACAAGGAGTCTAAAAATAGAGAAAAAAAAAAAACAGTAGTGTTAAATTTGCCACAATGAGAAAGTGGCTGTTTTATGACTTAAAATTTAAAGTTAGACCTCTTTGGCTTTGCTTTTTTTTTCTTTTGATTAAAAACTGTTACTACTGTTATAAATAGGCGTAAGAATTCTGCTTTACGGATTCTATAGAAAAACCTTTCAATGGATTTAAACCTTCAACGTATCAATGGATTTTAACAACGTTAAAAAGGCACAAATGCGCAGAGATGCTGCATACAACGTTAAAAAAGCACAAATGCGCAGGGATCCCTGCGCATTTGTGCTTTTTTTAACGTTGTATTTATACTTTATACATCCATGATGTGTTACCAAGTGGTTCGCGAGTTGAAAAAACTTTGAGAAACGTTGTTTTAAAGCAAAGATTAAACTTAAAATGGGGAAAAACCTCCCTAAAAAATAAATAACAACCTAACAGAAAAGATCTTCATAACTTTCCGGCGAAGTGCAATTAACTTCAACAAACGAAAATAAAGACACTGGTAAAATAATATGAGACAAAATGCATTATATTAAATACGCTCAATTCTTAATTTTCTTTTTCGTCTTTAAAACGTGCTTGGCTTGATAACTGAAAATATACTTGGTTTTTAAGAAGTTAGCAAAATGTTCCAAACTAAGTCGGCTATCCCCCGCTTTCGTTGTAGGAGAAATATACTTTAAATTGTAATTAAATTTAACTAATTTCCTGCGGAATAGTTCAAAAAAGTAGAACTTAATCAGTTTTCCGTCTTGCAAAGAAAAAGCAAAAAAGAAGCGAGCTAAAACTCGAGCAAATGAAGTGTTTTATTATTCAAATCATGCTTAGAAGCATCTTTACTTCCAATTCCTTTCTATTTGTGGGATAGCATTTTCACGTATAATTGGTGGTTGGGCACGTGAGAACATAGAAGGATAAAGTGGAATTTCTCTCGCTTGTTTATTGATCGCGAACTTACGAGTATATTTCGGTACATGGCGCTTCTTGAGGAATTTTTAAGCACACATGATGACTTCGCTTCAATATATCGACAGGTTTTATTTTCGTCATAAATATAAAATGAAGAATAAATTATGGTATTCTAAACGCATTACTGAACTTCTTTTTACAAAGATATAGAGGAATATGCCACAAAGGTATTTGAACCAAGGCAATCAGGCAGAAATTGCGATGATGAGGTGTCCGAGGTGATTACATTTTATGTTCAACTCAAAATAAGGTGCAGAAAAACACTTACTGATGAGAAGCATTTGAAGTTTCACTGATCATAGACAGCCATTACACTGACAAGCAGTGACAGGCTCCTTAAGTTGGTAGGAGGGGGGGGGGTGGAGTTGGTCTAGATCCGAAGGGTGGGGTTGGTAGGTTAGATTGGAGTCTTCCTGGCATAAAAATAAAGTGTGAAGTGAGATAAGGTTTTTTTACAATATTAAAAATTACAAGTGGAAATTACATTGAATTTTTACATTTTTATGAAATTTAAAGCCAGGTAGCGACTTCTAAAACTTAATGAAATCTAATAAAATTTTAGTTAACTCCATTTTACATATGAGAGATCAAAATGGGAGGGTGAACCATTGAATTTTTCAACTTTCATTTTTAAGCATCACCCTAACACTCAGGCACATTGAAAATAGCGACCCAAAAGGAAAGCATCGGATTGAAATGACATTTAATACACATAATAATACAGATGAGAGATTCACTTGATCTCAAAATCAAGACAATTGAACGAATACAGGGTGTGCAAGGGCACAAATACAGAGCAACTTCAATAGCGCGTTGGACCACCTCTAGCTGCAATACATGCCACCACACGGTCCGGCATTGAGTTGATTAGACGCCTGATGTTGTCATGAGGCAGATGGGCCAACAAATTCGTAACAGCCAACTCCAAATCACGCACAGAGTGACACGATGGCATCTGACGTTTTAGTTGATCCCACACATGCTCTATAGGGGATAAGTCGGGGAGCGGGCCGGCCATGGAAGAGTCTGAAAATGACGTAGGAAGTCTTGAGCACCTCTTGCTGTATGCGGACGAGCATTATCTTGCTGGAAAATTGCCCCTGGGAGACCATTTAGGAAAGGTCCTACATGGGGTCGAAGAATATCATCAACGTAACGTTGGCCGGTTAAGTTTCCACGCATCACAATTAGATTGAACCCTCTATCATAGGATATGGACCCCCAGACCATTACACCAGCTGTGCGGGTTTCGACATTGGGGTGCCAAGTTTCGACAATGTATAGATTTCCTGTATTTGTGTCGTTGCTCACCCTGTATTAGTTTAATTGTCTTGATTTTTAAATCATTTGAGTCTCTCATTTGCATCATTATATATTACTACTATTAAAATCTGCCCGCGTCTGTCTGTCCGTCTGAAGCTTGAACTCCTCAAAACTGCTGAGAGTAGAGAATCACACATAGTACCATTCGACTCGAAATTTTCTAAGGAAGACAATAAGACCAACCGCGTATTTCTACGACGTCAATTAGCTGAGATACTAATTTCAACGTTAATTAAATTTTTGCACTTTTTAAAATTCCAAGACATTTATTCCTTTTCGTTGCCATTTTGAATAAAAACGTTAATTAAATTATTGAACTATTTAAGATTCCAAGACGTTTATTTCTTACCGTTGCCATTTTGCATAAAAATGTTAATTAAATTATTGAACTATTTAGATTCCAAGACATTTATTTCTTACCGCTGCCATTTTGAATAAAAACGTTAATTAAATTATTAAACTATTTAGATTCCAAGGGCCGAATTCAAGTGAAACACCATTGCAGTCGCTTCGAGGCGATCGCATATTGCAACCGCTACTGTAAGTCGAATTCAAGTGAATTCGTTTCACTTGAATCCAAATTTTGGAATTTGCGATTGCATTGGTGAGTTGCGATCGTCCGTGTTTCACTTGAATTCCTGCCCAAGACATTTATTTCTTACCGTTGCCATTTTGAATTAAAACGTTAATTAAATTATTGAACTTATTAAAATTAAAGGGTGTTATTTTTCTCCGTTGTCATTTTGAATACGTGTTACAACAAAGTTCTAACAATTGTTTTTATTCTAAAATTAAAGAGTGTTTATTTTTTTCCTCTGTCATTTTGAATACGTGTTACAACAAAGTTTCTAACTAGTTGTTTTTTAATTTACATTAATGAACTCATATTTTTTCCTCATGGTACCATTTTGAAAATGTGTTTTTACATAAAATTGCAATTGCTGTTTTTAGAAGGGACTTTTTTTGGCTGCGATCCAAGTATTAAAACAACTTTTTCGTTTTGAATTTTGCAATTAGTTTTACAGGAAGAAAGCGGTTTGGAAATAATTGTTTTTGATAAGGAATTTAATTTGCTTTTGGGGAGAGTGCTAAGTATGCGCTACTTGACATCGTCTTTATTTCTGCGGAAGAATGTGCAAATAATTCGATTAACCTTTTGATGCAGGAAAGCTTTTTAGCGAGCCGCTTTCGCGGGGAGTAGTTTGTTGAAACTTTCCTTGGTACTGTAAAAGCGAGCCGCTTTGACGGCGAGTAGACTGTTTAAACTTTTCTCATTACTTTAAAGGTGAGCCGCCATGGTGGCGAGTAGTTTGTTGAAACTTTCCTCGCTACTTTAAAGGCGAGCCGCCTTGGCGGCGAGTGGGTTGTTTATAGTTTTCTCACTACTTTAAAGGCGAGCCGCCTTTGCGGCAAGTAGTTTTCTCAAACTGTCTTCACTACATTAAAGCCAGTGCAACGCCTGGCCACGCAGCTAGTGTGTATTAAATTTCATTTCGATCCGACGATTTCTTCTTGGGTCGATATTTTCAATGTGCCTGAGTGTACTTTGAACCTCTCTTAACTTTTTTCTAATATTTTGATGTATTTCAGACAGCTATTGTAATGCCTAATTTATTGTTACTTTAAGCTTTGTAAATGTTAAATTCTTGTTTAAACATAACAGATTTTAATTATGTACAATTTAATTGCATTTACTTAGTATAAAAAACTAATAAAGGGAAAATCATTTAATTCTTCCTACTTTTTCTTAATTATTCTAATATTTTGAATATGAGCTGTACATGCCAACAAACAAACAAACAAACAAACCCACATGTGAAACTAATAAAAGCGTATATATATATATATATATATATATATATATATATATTTATTTATTTATTTAGAACGTTTTTTAAATTTAAATACCTTTGATTGTTTTAAGGAGCACGTGGTAAAAACGGAGAATTAAAGATAATTCTTACTAATAAAATTTGCTAGTCGCAAAAGCAGAATAGGGACGGAAAATTCAGAATCCTTTTAAAATCCTATTCTAAAACCAATCACAAGTATTTTAATTGTTAACAAATAGAAACTGGCCACACATAAGTAAATTAAATCATTGAGATTTCTTTCCTTGTCGGCCAACAATGACATCGGTTTCTAACTGCATGAATAAAGGCTTATCCGCATTTGCTAAAAGACGTTATATTTCGAGTTCTGTATAGCATGGAAGTTCCAAGCACATTCTATCAGGCTCAAAAAATGTTCCCCCTTCTTTTGGTACTATTGTTTTAAATTTTCAACGTTTTAAATGTTTTTAATTAATATCTTTGCTTATTAATGTCAACAGAAGACGCGACACAGCTAAGAATACTCTCGATAAACTCTTCTTTTAACCCATTAATGCCTGACAGTTTTTTTCCAAAGGTATTTTGTATACTGGTAACAAACAGTGTTTAATGGACAGGAAAAAGAATAAAAAAAAATATGTAAAAATATTTTTTTATTAAGGAACAAAAAATTGTCCCTTAAAAGTTACGATAGACCCCAGAGAGTACATACTTTTTTTACAAGATTTATTTTTCTGCCTACGATATAATACTTAAAAAGACATTTTATAAGAAGAAATAAAATCAGCAATTAACATAAACTGGGAAGCTGGGAATAACTTTGAAAACTTAGCTTTTTGTCTTGAGGCTGTGAATGATGTGATTTTTGATAAAGATTCTATTAAAACTGCTACAGAACATACTTTACAGGGGTTATGTGCTGCAATCTGTTAATAACGAATTGACACAATACCAAGGTACTAATTGAACACTACTATTTGGTTGAAATGTTCATTTGGGGGAAATTCAGCCCCCTTTTTGGACCGTCCCTAAAAAGGGACGTTAGGCATTAATGGGTTAAACAAAACAAAAATAAAATTAAATCGGTAAATCCGTGAAGGCGCTAGACTGCCACAGACAGATGCACAGAGACACAGACACGTCAAACTTCTAACCCCTTTCCTTGTTGCGTCGGGGATTAAAAACAACGTATAATACTTCATGTACGACACCTGTTGACAGAACTCTATCAACATGCGAACGAAACATTAAAAACCTTATTTTTAAGCACTTATATTTCGTTAAAAAGTTAAACATGAGTTGCTCCTCTCGCATAAAAATGATTAACGATCCGCACAAATCCAGATTACAGCTTTTAATAATAAATAGGTACTTAGTTGACGAGCAATGCATTCGGTCACATAATTTATCTATTAAGTGAATCGCGTAATGACTTTTAATTAAGATTAACGACCTCAGAAATTGCAATTTTACACTGATAAGTTTAGAGCTATGATCAATGTCCGAAAAACCGAAGGGGGAAGTCATCTGAAATGGAATCTTTCCGACTTGGGTTTCTTTTAAATAAATGGTTTTCATCCTTTTCATTGACAATTTAATCGTTTTTCTGTCTTTGCCGGAACGAAACCCAATTACTTTGGATATTGAAGATTCAAAAGTGGGAGTTATGAAATGCACTTTTTAATATTTTTTCTTGGAGCTGGCTACAGTTAAAAACTAGCATTACAGTTTCGAAATAGATCTTTTGGGTGTGAGTGATCTTTGGGTGTTTTTCTATAGTGACTAAAGTAACATTCAGAGCTGATTTTGTTGACTGTTTTTACTTGTAACTCAAAGGATAAAAAATATTTTTTAGTCATGCTGGTGGATTTACAATGTACATGGTATCTATGTATCATTTCTGCTAAGAATTTAAAACCAAATTACTGATAGTAGATATTTTTTGAATCAAAATAGCAGCTTGACTAACTTAACATTTTTGCAACCTTGAAAATTAATGCTCATGTTGTGAGGCAAAAATTTCTCAAAGTTAAGCAAGTGTTAAAAATTGAATGATGTATTTAAAAAATGTGTTAAGTTGGCTTTTAAAAACAAAAAACACACTTATAAAATCTTAATTTTTTTTAGTCTTAAGTGTCACTTTTACACAAGATGGAGTGTGACTAACGTAACCATCGAACAACAAGCAGTAAACACCACTACAAACTATTTATTATGGCTAATCTCAGTGATAATTACAATACTTTTTAAATTTTTTTAAACTTCTTATGTTGTATGATTCTTATTAATTAATTATTTATTTATTTTTTTACACTTTTTTTCACTTTAGTATTTTTTTTTTTTTCTTCGGCTGAGGTTGACATTTCTATGGAATGACCCTTTTGTCTTTTAAAATGCTTTCTGACACAAGATGTTACTTTTGAATAGTTTGAAACATTGTTGTTATTAAATGTGTTGCATTTAAAAATATTTTTTTTCAAACTTTTTCAAAAACTGAAACTAACGGGGATTCGGAAACTACTTAATTTGGCAGTACTATATACATTTTTAATCTTTCCCTCAAGCTTAAAAAAGAAATACATAATTTGAATTTTGATATTCGGAATTCAAATAAGGTTTCTCGCAATAAACGTGAAAGTTGTGATCTGAAAAAACAACTGTAACGTCCACTATGGTTGAGTGTGAACAAATAGCAATCGTGATTGTTAAAAAAAAAAAAAAAAAAAAAAAAAAACTAATTTAGTTTGAGTCACATTGAAGCATTAGTAGCATTTCATTCTTTAAATTAGAATAAAAGTTAATTGTTTGATTTAGGTACATTTGGGAAAAAATAGCAATGATAGAATTCCTGTTTGAACAGCATATTAGAAATAAATATCAGAAGATAATAGATAAAACTAACAATTTACAGAAAAGAATCAGGAGAAAAGGCTTTCAATTATTCTCTTAGGCTAAAAATAAGTGATTTTAAAAAATGAGGTGACAAAATTGTTAAGCATGCCCAAAAGTAGATTTCACGAAATATGTTTCAAACGTTTTTTGGAAACTGCGATATTTTAGAGAAATATATCGAAATATTTAAAACTTTTATTTGATTATATGGGACACAACAAATGTAACATTTCGTTTTACAATTTTCAGCGCATTGTGAAGAAGTCACAGCTGTTTTCAAACTCTTTTCTTGGCAAAGTCGTGTTCGAGTAGTGTACCTTTAAGCTTGATAAAATATTTTTCCCCAAAAAATGTTTATCCTTACTGGAAGAAAGATATTTATGAGTCAATATCTAGGAAGAAATCAGTGCTCTATATGTTATATGCTGATAGGTTTTGCAGCTAAGGGAAAAACCCAAACATTGAAAATTTCACATATTTTTCTTTCATTGAATGGAACTATGGGAGAAATTGTTCCTCACTTCGAACTGACTAAAAAAAGAAGGTAGTAATACTCAGCTTCAATTGAAAAACCTCATTAAGAGAACTCATAGAGATTAAGTGCGAAAAAGGTTTTTACTTATTTATTGTTTTTCTTAAATGAAAACAAGTGCGTTGGGGCAATAATTATAAATTTTATAGCTTAAAATGTTTGATAGCAAGGAGCTTAAATATATTTACAGAGTATTTACTTGTTTTAGAGCATTAAACATCCTACCACCACACACTCATCGAACGTGCAACGTGCGTTTTCATCTGACCTCTTACATTAGTCGTCACAACGCAAGTTCTGTCAAGCTCCTCCAGTTGTCGGAGGGTTTGTTGATGGTTGCAGCTTTTTGAACACAGCAACTCCTTCTTGTGGTCACTTGGGGGTTTATTGATCAAGTTGTGGGGTATGGTGCAGTGCCAAATGTGATATTGACATTTAGGCATTCTGCCAGCATCAGTACCTACTGATGGCGAAGTTGAACACTTATAAAAATAAATAAATAAATAAAAACGAATATAAAAAAAGAGCGAAGAGGAATGGGCAAAATAAATATCCATCCGTCTTAAAACTAATTTCTTCTTACAAAAGAAAAAGCTCCTAGTGTGTACGTCCTGTGGAGATTTAAAAAAAAAGAACAAAAAATTTTTTTTTTTTTTTTGCTTTTTATTACATAGTTGTTTACTGCTAGCATCATGATGTTCGAGAGTGTTACTGTAAGTCCGTGAAAACCGAGCCTAGCACTCACGAACTATTCCACTTAAAAAAAGGTAGATGGGTTGTGGGTGATAACGTTCCGAAGTTTTCAGTTTAAAACTTGCGTTTGCTATCCTTTTGACATATTCAACTAAACTATGTATTTGGAATTAGCATCGCTGTTTGATACGACACAAAATGCTTCTTATTATTCTTCCCTTTTTGTTATATTACCTACCAACCCTATTTTGGTAAGATCAGAGAAACCCTGACGCATACGTAAATACGCGGAAGGTTTTACCTGAGAAACTTAGACAGTAGTTTCCCTTTGCGTTAAAAACAGATTTATTTATATCCGTCTTCTAAAATTTACTGAAGATGAGAACCTTCTTGAGAAAAGAATTGATACCAAAAATCAATTCAAAAGCAGCATATTTAGCCGCTCTTCGTACAGTACTATTTATAATTCTTTACATTGCTCGAATTTCGTTAAACCGTTTATTTGGTTCATTTAAAGACAACTTTGTCAAAACAGGTTATAAAATTTTTCACATGCGTTCAATTTGACAGTTAGAGCGAGAGACCACAATTACACTTAGTGCATGTTCATTTTTTCCTTCTTGATAATACGATTGATATTCTTCGTAAGTAAAAGCAGTACTTTTTTGTTGCAATTTAATTTTGTCGAAGGTTTTATGTGCAACTGTACATTTTACATGGGTTGATTGTGGCAAAGTGAACCCCCCACCCCCACAAAGTGGCACAGTCCCATTTTATCAATTCAAAAATATCTATTAATTGAAATGTGAAATTTCTTAAAGGTTAGCATACATTCTTATGCATTTTAGATCAATTTCTAGGATAGACACCATTTCTGATGCGTCAAAAACTTTGTGTATAGTAAGAAATTAATAATTTAAAATAAAGTTAGTCTTCAAAAGTTTATGTGTTGCTGTTTTATTCCAGCACGATGATTCTAGTCTAAATTAGAAATTTTTATCATACCATAAAGTTTGGAACTGCATTTCTGAAACATTAATTTATTTTTGCTTTTATTTTCAAAGAAAAAAATTCTAGAGAGAATCTTATCACAAAACATAAAACTTTTGGTCATAAACCTTAATAGTCTAAGGTGTAGCTAAGTATTCAATCAGTAAATATCTAAAGCTTGTGCGAAATGTTTGGTAAATAAATATCTACTACTTCCGTTGGCCTTTCTTTTTCTTAGAGGCACTTTGCAACTATAACCGTAAAAGTAATCATATGTCTTTAACAAAATAAATATGTCATGTGAAAAATGTACGTACAGCAACATTTTTGAGATGCCACTTTCTTTCGTTTCATAAAACACCAATAAAAACTGTTATTTAATAAATGGTCACGAGAGTTCTTAAAGTTATTTTTATTGACTATATTAACAACAAAAAAAATATTGATTGAAATTTTTGTCTGGTACATAAACGATATTGACAGGTATTGTGGATCATATAGATAATAGTCATTTCAGTCCTAAACAGTGCATTGTCGATAACTTTTATAGGTAACAAAAAGATCATGATACAAGTTCGCCTTAAATATTTTATCGTTGAATTTACTACAAAGTACCCTATTTTATTTTTATTTTCTTAAATAAAAATTTCCTTTATAATATTTTACTTACAAAATTATGGATTAGAACTACTTTCTTTTGTTTCGATGAATATAAGACATTAAAACAAATATCTTGCTTTTGTACGTTATATAGTTATTTAATCAATATTTGTACTTTGTTAATCATTATCAAAAAATATATATCTTAGTTACGTATGAATAACTGGTGAAATTTCAGAAAAAAAGAATATTTAAAAAATTAAACATAAAAAAGGTGTTTTAGAACTAATAAACAGATAAGACTGTAAAGTAGACAAATTTGTTTAGGGCATTTTTTAAAGAGGGTAACCAGGGATTGTCGCTGCTCCCAAGATAGATTCCGCACCCCCTATTGAAAGAAAGCAGTCACAGGCAGTTACTAAAGTTAACCTTTTGAAATGAATTTTGAAGTTTTAAACCAATAATTAATGAATATTAGAAATGTCGCTAAAAGTGGAAACTGCTTTTCTTTCGTGTTAAATAAACATTTGACGGATGAGAACTGGAGATTTGATGTTTAAATCTAACGGGTGTTTTCAAATTCTAGGAATGCCATAACATTAAAATCATAATTTTTACAGGAGTCAATAAGTTCTAATTGATACATTTTATTGTGATTCGGAAATACGTTTTGTAATATGAGCTATTTCTATACTAAAAAATAAATGTTGTTTTTACAGTATAATACAGCTAATTTTATAGTAATAGCAGTAAAAATTGCTAATTTTACTGTAGTAAACTGTAAAACTTCTAATTTTACAGTACTGAACTGTAAAATTTTTAATTTTACAGTAATAAAGTCTAAAATTGCTAATTTTACAATATGTTACCGTGTATTTTACAGTTTTAAACTAGAACCTCTGCTGCTTGTATTATGTTGTGGGTTTTACAGTCTAATGCAGCTAAAATTTACGGTAATAACTGAAAGTACTAACTTTACAGTAAGAAACTGTAAAATTGCTAGTTTTACAGTTCATTTCTGTGCATTTTGCAGTTTTAAATTGAAACCTCGGCTGGCAGTATTAAACTGTAAAAACAACGCCTAATTTTTGCAGTTTATCCAGCTACTGGCTTGTAGGTTGCAAACAATTTCCAAGACTTTAATCAAAAAATTTGTAGACCTTATCCCTAATCAACGTTAGCGTTCAGAGTTAAAAGAAAAGTTTGAGGTCATGAGAATGCAGACTATTTTATTAAGTAGGCGGTATTCTGATCCTGATCTTTGTTCAAAAATTTAATACTAAGTCAGAATTTAAAGAACTTCAGCATAAATATCATCATCACTCAGAACAAAATTCCTCAAAAAGTCCTAAGTTTGGGTTTTGAACAGGGACGTCATTTCAAGTTTTTCCAGGGGGGGGGGGCTAAGGGTAAAAACACGATACAATTTCCCCAGAAAACTACAAAAACCACGCCCTCTTATGTGTAAATACATTGATTTCTCAAAGTCAGGGGGGGGGGGGTAAATGAACCCCCTGCCCCCCTCCCTAAATGACGGGCCTGGTTCTGAACCAAGTATGGCTGCTTACCCGTATTCTCTTTTGTAACTGAAATAGCTTTTCATTTATGAAAATTAATTATAATCCTTAATATAGAACAAAAGCTTCAGAACTTTTAAACATGCACATGGGCAGGAAATACATAAGACTAATAACTCCCTTATTTATTTGAATAAGAAAATATAATGAAAACATAATTTCTATTGTTTATTTAGTGACAAATAAAATCCATAAATTAACTTAAAAATCCTCGTGCTGAACGCATTTTTACCTTCTTTAATCAAACAAATTTATCCATAGGATGTTTTAACTAAATCATAAAAATTTACAACTACTATCTAAAGTACGAAAATTTGAGACTTAAAGTACAGTGTCTAGACAGGAAAGTCATATTTATATGATATTGCCAAAACAGTCGGTAATGTCCTGGTTTTAGCTCACCACATTAAAACGAGGTGCTTGTATCGTAAAAACAGCTTCTACTCAGCGCAAAACCTTTATTGTGTGTTGCAATATGTTTTTTTTTTAATCTCTACAAGTTATTTTCGAATTCGTATCTTTATCCATGGAATGTTTATGGGAGATATTTCTGTTCAGGAAAATTGAGTAAGCTTTCTTGAGAAAATAACGAAGCTTTTAATATTTCCTCAATACTCGGGAATTCAAAAGGTACTAAGAATGTGGCGAAGAAACCACTAGGCTGGACGTCTCTTTAATGATTTTTTTTGTCTGTTTTTTTTCTTATTTCCTTGTATAAAAACTATATATGTTTACGTGCTATTGTATATCATTAAAACGTTAAAAAATTTCAAATACAATACTTATTTAATGCTATTTTTAAAAAATTGTGTTAGAGTTTATAGTTGATTATTTATTCAGAGATAGAATATTTTTGTCTTGTTTTCCCTTGATGATTTTTTTCTTTTATAACTGCAATGAATTGTAAAACATTTTTTTGAATTGCAAAAAGAAAAAAAAAACTTCGGTGATACTTTTTAAAATAGTTCTTTTATCTCCTCCCTTCTTTGCATGATGTCTCGGTATATTTTACATATTGTATTATTCACAGTTTAAGCTTCGAAAAAAGTAATATTTATTCAAAACATATTTTTCATAAAAATAATTATGTAGCATTTTGTCTGTCGATTGTTTATTTTTGTATAGTGCATTCTTGTCTTATTTTTACTTTGCGTAGATTTTGTAGAAAAATAAATTGAAATCATTTTTATCACAATAGATTGCAAGTAAAACTGTTCATTAATCGGTGAGTGCAAAAGCAACATCAGTCACGAAAATTCGAAAATTCGTTTTTTGTGGAAACAAGCTGTGGGAGGCAAGATACCTGTTGAGATCAAAAATCACGTCAGTCAGGTTACTAATTCGAAAGATACAGGGCCTTTTATTTGAACGTTGACCTTAGAAACAATGCTAGAGTTAAGACGTTTTTCCTCTCTCCTGAACAATTTGAAGTTCTTGACTGGCGTTGTTTATGCACTCACCGATTCAATTGTAGAAAATACACAGTTATAGTATTTTTTTAATAGCATTTTCGCATTTTTTTCTTTTCGTTTCTTTTTTTTTGTACAATATATCCATAGAATTTGTATGTTATTGTACATATATGATACACATTTTTTTAGCTTACAAACACCTTTTTTTTTCAACAATAGCTATCAACTGACGTTAGGTTTAAATTATTTCAAATAATCCTTTTAGGAAAAATAATGAAAAGTGCGTGTTTTTTCAGTATTTTTCGATTTCAAGCATAATTAAAACCCATTTATGCTCATGTTTTTTTTAAACAATTTTTTTTTTCAATTTTTATCTGCTTAAAACTCTTACGTGGAGTGGTTTACATACATTTTAGGCTTAAAATAGTTGGCCGTTGCCATATTTATGAAGTTATTTAACGTCCTGTTTATGGGATATTTTGCAGATATGTGAGCAATATACGACCTTACTTGACTTTAGCTTTGCAAAGTAACATTACAGAAGTCATCTGTGATCATTTTTAAGCAAATCTTTTTAAAATAGTTTAATTTTATGAAAAATAAGTTCTCAAAAAAAACTTACTTTCTGTAGCTACCTATGCTGGATCGTTGCTTGACTGATTTGTCTGAAAATAGCTGTCAATAAATAAACTCTGATGTCCAAATAGTGGTTCGAACTGGTTTTCTCAAGAAGAACTATTTAACATGTGAAAAGCAGCTTTAGTAAAATGATATACCCATTACAGGTTTTGTATGCAGAAACTAACAAGCGTCCCGTTTTTAGGCTACTGGACGTGAATGGGTTAATGCAAATAAGTAAGAATGACATTAATGTTGGGGAATCGCGCAGTATAAGGTAGAGCGGAATATAAAAAAAATACGCAGTATGAGGCTATTTCTCAGTTTTTTCAGATAAAGAAGAAGGAGAAGTGAACGCGAGGATGAAAACGATGCTATGCGTGTTATATTGCAGGCTCAATTTGAAAAAAATCATTTTAAATGTCGATCAGTTTGATAGCTAAAATGCCGGTAACAATCTTGTATAGACTGCGATGGTAATCGAAAAAAGAATATCATTTCTTTAAAGTGTAAATATTGATTTCTGAAATCCAAACAGTTTTTGTCTACTGTTATTTTTGTGGTACCCAAAAATAGGAGCCACCACGTGCAAACAAACGTTTTTTTCGGATTTTGAAAAAAAAAAAAAAAAATCAAAGTTCAAAGTTTTGACTTTCGTTTTTGATCTCAAATGATTTTAATTTCAAAATTCGGAAATTCATTTTACGTTCAATATATACATTTTTTCTTCTGAATCGCATTAAGGGTAAGTCACAAGAGCAAAACACACCCCCATATCCGTTGTTTTGTATCCTACATTTCCAAGACCACATTTACTTGTTTTAAAAAACAAATATAACGCCATAATGTCTAAAGAGTTATACTAATTATTCTGCCGTGGGCAGGTAAACGGCAGTATCTGCAAAAATGAGTTTTCGAGATATTTGAAGAAACGCGTTTTTGATTTCCCACAAAGATCCATAAAACATTGAACTTCGAACATAGGCGATACTATATGTTTATACCGATATATCTTTTGGGTAATCGATTGAATTTTGATTTTGCAAGCGCATAGAGAGGTAAAGCAGATACTGCCGTTTACCTGCCCTTTTCACTCTAATTGTCATGCGGAATTGACTGGCAGTCGGCAGTAACTGCACAGTATGCTACTAAATGTCCAGTATTTGCATATTCGACTGCATGCGGAGTAGATATGTTATTACAAATATATTATTGCATTGTGAATGATGTGTTTTATTTAAAGATATACATAAATACCGCGTATCCACTTGATATAGATTTAACATAAACGAACGCGAAATATAATTAAAAAATATAATGAAACTATTGTATTATGCAAAATATGAAGCAAAACTTGATGATTCTTCAGCCATTTTTACTTCCTTTTACTTAGTAAAGGAAGTATTGTGATCACAAAGAAAATTTCATTCAAAATTTTGTCTAAATTTTGATTTTGCTCCCCCTTGAATGAATGTTGAGTAGTTTTTTCGACCTATCAGTACGTGCATATGTACCTACTAACATATAAACAGCCGAAATATCCTTTTCGACCATGCCCCAGTTAATTACGACGAGTTTTCTCGTGACGTCTGTATGTACGTATGTATGTGCGTATGTATGTTTGTATGTATATGCGTATGTATGTATGTTTGTATGTATGTGCGTATGTATGTATGCCTGCCGCATAACTCAAAAACTTTTTGCCGTAGAAGCTTCTAGTTTGGTATGTAGGCTCTGAGGGCGGTCTAGTTGTGCACCTCTCCTTGTGGTTGCATTCGAATGTTCCCAAGGGGGTCTTTTATCTCTTTGTGGGGTAAATCAATGTTAATTTCAATGCAGATTGAGTGATATGATTTAATGCAACTACTTGGCGATATATCGCCAAACTTTTGGTAACCAAGTGTTTGCCGCCAAGTTGGCGACAAATTTGGCGAAAAAATGATTTTTTAAAAAAAATTTTGGATTTAATTTGGCGTTATTGGGTACATTTTGTGAAAAATTCACTGAATCATGTTAAAATCGGCGACATTTAGAAAATAAATCATTGTAAAACATTATTTTGCATTGATTCGTGACAAACTGGGGGTGTAAATATTTGAGTTGTTATCTTGCTCACTCTAGTGCACTATTTTAACACTTGAGGCATTTATTATGGAATTTAAACGTAAAAAGAATTAGTGTGGCGTTCACACCAGATGTTTTAAAATAACTACAAATCAGCTAATGCTTTGTACTTTGCATCAGAACAAGAAATCACTTTGAGAAAAAGAACGCTTGAAATGTTTGTTGTGCTGACGATTTTTTTTCATAGTGCTATTAAAAATGCTACAGCTAGAGATTAAACTGCAAAAACTATCGTCGGTTAGTATGAAAGCAACTGTAATTAAAAGAAAACAAAACAATGTAAGTAAAATCATTTCATTGTTGCATTTTTGTTTGTCGTCTGCCAAGTTTGGCTTATGTATCTTTGACATCGCGAAAAATATTGTCTGCTAGTGGAGAGAAACTTTATTTGAAAGAAAAAAATCTGGTATGGACCCCACACTACTTCCTTTTATGTGTAAATTTCTTAGTAGATGCCTTAAGTGTTAAAATAGTGCTTGGAATGAGCAAGAAACAATTCAAACATTTACGCCCCTAATGTGCCACGAAACAATGCAAAAAATGATTTACAACAATTCATTTTCTGTATCGCCGATTTCAGCATCATTCAGTGGATTTTTCGCAAAATACCGCCAATAGCGCTAAATTGAACCCAAACTCATAAAATAATTTTTTTCGCCAAATTTGTGGCCAATTTGGCGATAGGTCACCAAGTTGGCGACAAGCACTTGGCGATCAAAAGCTTGGCGATATATCGCCAAGTGGTAGCGCCAATTTATATCTCTTAAGTCTGCATTGATATTAACACTGATTCACCCCATAAAGGAATAAAACACCCCCTGGGGAACATTCAAGTGCAACCAATGACCTCCCGTGACCTCCTATTAGGGCACCCCTACTTTCGCTCAGTTTAGGTACAAAGGAAAACGGTTTTTGCGGCTTGATGCAATTTTGCACAGCGATTCATATTATGTTCATTCTGCAGACGTGCAGATACTGCCGTTTACCTGCCCACAGCAACGAAAAATGCAGTTACTGCTAATTACCATTGGTTAAAAAACAGTTTTTTTTCATCGGAAACCAAAAAAAGATGCTTGTACCATAAAACTAATGTAACATAGATTTCAAAAATGCAAAAAAACGAAAATCGAAAAATTTGCAGTTACTGCCCTTTACCTGCCCACGGCAGTATTGCTGAAGCTAAGCAAAAAACGATACACATATGTTTTGAAATGCCATCTTAAAGATAATATTTACAAACATAAATAAATATTTTGCATCAATAATTTACACTTCTCAAAGACACCCAAAGAACCATATACGTCTTAATATGTTTCCTTAGCAACGTCGTAGCCTTTTCTGTGTGAAAACTAGTTGTTTATAACACCTTTTGACATTTTGAAAACTATTGAATCAATTTCCTCCTCGTTTAGTCAGCCTGAATGCTCATTTTCGTTATTTTAAAACCATTTAGCATAGTTGGGAGCAGAAAAATGTCTTTCACATTCGGTTAATTTTGTTTTTACAAATGCAGGAATTTTTATACCATGAATAAATTGGTTGTCTATACTGACGTTGTTAGGCATTTAATTTTGTTACAAATTGATTGCTTCGTTGTTTGAGAAATACGATCACGTATAAAAGCAAATATGTTGTTCATGAACACTTATAAAAATTGTTGCAATCAGAATCTTAACAAACCTCAAACACAAATTCTTTATTTGTACCTTTATGTGAGAGACAAATCTTCAAAATGTATTGTGTTATTAGTACACTAAATAAGAATTAGGTAAGTTTTTTTTAATAACTATAAAATGACAATTGTGCTTATGCATTTTTTTTACCATATCAAAGTAATAGTAAAAATAAAAGAAATGTAGTATTTACTATTATTTTTGACTTCTATACTTTTGAACACAGTTGCTTATTAAAAAAAACAGTTGAAAGCAGAAAACAGAACGTACATAGTAGTTAGAAAATGTTGGTTCACTCGTAAATCATGAACTTAAATAAAAAATGAAGAAATCACTTTAAAATATTTTACATTTTCTCATATGCAACAAGCATTTAAGTTCAATTTTATATCGGCATTTTTTTCTTCGCGCCACTCACATATTAGTGCATAAATATGGGCAGAAGGTTTTTTAATTTGTGATTTTTTTTCAAATATTTCTCTTTTTTTCCTTACGTAATAGCTATCATCGTGGATTGTGACAGAAGTTGAGAAGTCTAACTAACTGTTTCTATTTTCAAAACGTCTAAAAAACATTACTTTTACAACAATACTATTGCGTTTTCTGATCAGTTACATTTCATTTGCTATTTACATCTTCAGAATTATGAGTTTTTAAAATGACCTATAATTTTGATTGAAATTCAAGTGGACTTTTACTTTTAAGATCATAAACAATTTTGATTTCTAATGTTATGTTTTTCTTCTTTTGAAAAAAAAAATAGCATATATTTCTTAATTTTATCTTGTACAAACTATCATCTTTCTTTCTGACTGAAATGCTTGCGCATGATCTTTATAAGGATATTTTTTTTTTTTCATTTCGGTTTTCATTTTTTTTACATTGAAAAAAAGGTTACTTGCAAGCCTGGAATTCATTTCTGTAACTTTTTGGAAATTAAGGTTCGTTTTTTACCATTAAAGATATGTCACTTGGTGCATTTATAGCGATTTTAATTTATTTATCGCTATTGTAAACTAAACTACGAATATTTGACGTTCGACAACTTCAATTTCTGAATTTTAAGATTGCCACACACTTAGGAATATCGCCAATTCTTTTAAGCAATCTTTCTGTTTTCTCCAAGGTAGAAAGTAAGGAAGTAGACCAACCAAGTAAGGTACAACAAACGGAAAGTTACCGGAATTCGTAATTTTTTAAACATTCCTGTTTAAATATTTTTTTATGAATTTATATTGCTTTGTGTTTTTAGCTGATGCACTGTCATTATGATTAAAATCAATTCTTTTTCTACACTGCAAAAAATGAACTGTTCTTCTTACAATATAATGCTGGCAGCCGATGTTCCAATTTAAAAGTGTAAAATGCACAGTAATAAACTGTAAAACTAGCAGTTTCACAGTATCTTACTGTAAAGTAAGTAATTTTACAGTTTATTGCCGTAAAATTAAGCTGTATTACACTGTAAAAACAGCAATATAATACAGGCAGCAGAGGTTACAGTTTAAAACTGTACACAGCAATAAACTGAATTTTACAGTTTATTACTGTAAACTTAGCAAATTTTACAGTTTATTGCCGTTAAATTAAGCTGTATTACACTATAAAAATAGCAATATAATTCAGGCATCAGAGGTTACAGTTTAAAACTACACAGCAATAACTGTACACAGCAATAAACTGAATTTTACAGTTTATTACCGTAAAATTAGCAAATTTTACAGTTTATTACCGTAAAATTAGCAAATTTTAGTTTATTACAATGGAATTAGATGTATTATACTGTAAAAACAACATTCATATTTTATAGTATATACTTTTCTGGATAACTAAGGAAAAGGAAACACTTATTACAATAAATGTGAAAAATTTAGCTGAATACGTTACCCTCCATACTACAGCTTTCAATTTCCACATTGTTCATTATCTTAAGAGAAGGTCGAGTCTTCTTAGACAGCTGCCAATAAAGAGCTGTCAATAAATTCCGAGCAGATTTGGACCAGTCCCATTCTATTAGGTTCTGTGTTTGCCTAGTCCTCCGGATATGTGCCTGAGACGTATTGTGAATATGGAAGATCCAGGAAAAAAGACAGTTGATTCCGTGCAAATCTTTCTGCAACTTGCTGTGATGACATTTAATTGCGCATATAGTTACTTACCTTAAGTTAAATGAAAATGAGAATTCTGAAACAACGTTTTTCAATAGATTCGTTTCATTTATTTGATTTTCTCACTGCAAAAAATGAACTGTTGTTTCTATAGTACTAGCTGCGTAGCCCGGCGTTGCACGGGCTGTAATGTAGTGAAGGCAGTTTGAGAAAACTACTCGCCACCAAGGCGGCTCGCCTTTAAAGAAATGAGGAAAGTTTAAACAGTTTACTCGCCGTCAAGGCGGCTCGCCTTTACAGTAGCGAGGAAAGTTTCAATTCACTACTCACCGCCGAGGCGGCTCGCCTTTAAAGTACCAAGGAAAAGTTTAATAAACTACTCCCCGCTAAAGCGGCTCGATAAAAAGCTTTCCTGCATCAAAGAATCAATCGAATTATTGGCACATGCTTCCTCAAAAATAAAGACGATGTCAAGTAGCGCATACTTGGCACTCTCCCTAAATTACAAATAAAATTCCTTTCCAAAAACAATTATTTCCAAACCGCTTTCTTCCGGTAAAATTAATTGCAAAATTCTAAACGAAAAAGTTCTTTTAATATTTGGATCGAAGCCAGAAAAAGTCCCTTTAAAAAACAGCAATTGCAATTTTATTTAAAAACACATTTTCAAAATGGTACCTGAGAAAAAATATGTCATTAATAATTAGAATAAAAATAATTGTTAGAACTTTGTTATAACACGTATTCAAAATGACAATGAAAAAAATAACTCTTTCATTTTAAAAAGTTCAACTTAATTAACGTTTTAATTCAAAATCGCAACGGAAAGAAATAAATATCTTGGAATTTTAAATAGTTCAATAATTTAATTAACGTTTTAATTCAAAATGGCAACGGTAAGAAAAAATGTCTTGGAAGTTTAATCATTAATTAGGCTTAATCGCTTTAAATTTGACTACTTATTAATTAAACATTCGCTTTAAATTTGACTACTTATGGATCGCAGCCAGAAAAAGTCCCTTCTAAAAACAGCAATTGCAATTTTATTTAAAAACACATTTTCAAAATGGTACCTGAGAAAAAATATGTCATTAATAATTAGAATAAAAACAATTGTTAGAACTTTGTTATAACACGTATTTAAAATGACAATGGAAAAAAATAACACTCTTTCATTTTAAAAAGTTCAATTTAATTAACGTTTTAATTTAGGGCCGAATTCAAGTGAAACACCATTGCAGTCGCTTCGAGGCGATCGCATATTGCAACCGCTACTGTAAGTCGAATTCAAGTGAATTCGTTTCACTTGAATCCAAATTTTGAAATTTGCGATTGCATTGGTGAGTTGCGATCGTCCGTGTTTCACTTGAATTCCTGCCTTAAAATCGCAACGGAAAGAAATAAATATCTTGGAATTTTAAATAGTTCAATAATTTAATTAACGTTTTAATTCAAAATGGCAACGGTAAGAAAAAATGTCTTGGAAGTTTAATCATTTATTAGGCTTAATCGCTTTAAACTTGACTACTTATTAATTGATATCTTCGCTAATTAAAATCGTACTAGCTGCCAGGGCAGCTAGATTAGCTTCCTGCGGCATGTTGATGCATAACGTCCCCCTTCTCTAACTTTTACCTCATTGTGAAGTTATATTATTTGATATAATTTAATGTTCATTCGATTTCAAGATATACCACGCACGTGGAACGACGTTGCACGGGCACTTCGTGCCCTGAAAGTAGTGAGGAAAATTTCAAGAAACTACTCCCTGCCAAGGCAGCTCGCTAACAGGCGCTTCACGCCTTTACTTTTTTCCTATATAAAAAAATCATTCGAATTATTGAGATGCTTCGCGTCTTCAAGATGGTGAGGAAAGTTTCAGTAAGTTCAGCTCGCTCAAAGGAAAAAAGCAGACATAGATACTCAGTTTTTAATATCAGTAGATGGCTTTTCCACAAATGAATGTTTCAAAATATTACAAGTAGCTAGCGATAAAAATACTATGTAAGTGGCCCGCTTATGAGTTTCGTGTTTGATTTAGTTAAGCCTTCATTCAAAATTCTCATTATCATTGTTATCACTGTTTCATAGCAACCACGTTTCAACAATGGATTTCATATTTAATCATTTATTAGGCTTATTTGCTTTAAATTTGACTACTTATTAATTGATATCTTCGCTAATTAAAATCGTATAATTATATAAATTGAAACTAATGAAGCCTGAAAAATTACCTATCTATCGGGACCTGGTTCGACTTTTAGTTCATTGGCGTTCAGGAGAAAGAAGCGTGACATAGAAAGATAGATACTCAGTTTTTAATATAAGTAGATAATACTGGCAGCCGAGGTTCCAGTTTGAAATTGTAAAGTGCTCAGTAATAAACTGTAAAACTAGCAATATTGCAGTTTCTAACTGCAAAATTGGAAATTTTACCGTTTATTGCCGTAAAATTTAGCTGTATTATACTGTTAAAACAGCAGTATAATACTGGCAGCCGAGGTTCCAGTTTAAAACTGTAAATTGCACCATAATAAACTGTAAAGTTAGCAATTCTGCAGTTTATTGCTGTAAAATTAACAATTTAGTACTATAAAAGTAGAAATTTTACTGTTTATTACTATAAAGTTAGCATTTTTTTGTTTTTTACTGGGAAATTATCTGTATTATACTTTAAAAACAATATTATTTTTTTACAGTGCTTACGTGATCAAAAGTATTGTCAAAGTATGAAGTTCAAAGTTCAAAATCCACAAGAATTTGAGTAAGACTAAATGCAGAAAATACATCTTATTTGCCACTTTATATGATATACTGTATAAAAAAACTTATACATAAAATGTGCTTTCAG
Organism: Uloborus plumipes; assembly: GCA_038373865.1. Taxonomy (NCBI): domain Eukaryota; kingdom Metazoa; phylum Arthropoda; class Arachnida; order Araneae; family Uloboridae; genus Uloborus; species Uloborus plumipes. The sequence continues at coordinate 48,334 of JAXGGA010005754.1, forward strand.
ATATCAAGTATAAGTTGCAGATTACTTTACAAAATTGTTTTCGGTTTTTGTAATAACAATTTAAAACATTAGTGCAATAAAAATAATGCTTATCCTTTCCCTCTCATAACACAATATATTTCTTTAGTTTGTGCCAATGAGATATCACACATAGGGAAATTCATTCAACGCAACTTCCAATTCAACCGCATTTTCTCCCAGTCAACTTCTGCCCGAAAATCTATGTGTGCTATGCTATTTCTGGCAGGGAGTTGAATGAAAAGTTGAAGCTGCGGGTGAATTGGGAGATAGGTTGGACGAATCTCCCTATGTGTACTACTTTATTTAAGAGTTGATAACTTAAAACGTAAACCCTCATTAACTAAGCATTAAAATGAAACTGAGTGGTTCAATTTAATGTTAAGTGAAAGACACACTAAATTTTATTTATTTTTTCATAATACTTCTTTTGAATCTGATCACGACAGTAATGAATGTAGTGCGTTTTAACTATTGATTTTTGTGAAAATTCGAAACAAAAGTAGTTTTTGGTCTCAAATTATCAGTAATTTTGAGGCAAAAAACAAGTGAAACAATGCATTTTAGTAACTATGATATTTATACACGTAATCACTTTCTTTTCATTTGCTTTTCCCTTATACACATTGATTTGTACTGCTTAAAATGGTGTCATATACATTCTTCTGTTCCTTCTATTCTTGTGTTCATATATATACTAATATTATAGAGAGAGAAGAGAGAGAGAAGCTTGTATGTTTTTATGTTCCGGATACATATATTTACACTGCAAAAAAAAAAACTTATTTTTACACTATGATACTGGCATCAGAAGCTCCAGTTAAAAACTTTAAAATGCACAGTAATAAACTGCAAAATTAGCAATTTTACAGTTTATTATTGTAAAGTAGCAATTTTACAGTTTATTACGGCAAAGTTAACTGTATAATGCAGTAAAAACAAGAGTATAATACTGGTAGCAGAGGTTCCAGCTTAAAACAGTAAAATGAACAATAATAAACTGGAACATTAGCAATTTTACAATTTAGTACTGCAAAAGTGGAAATTGTATTACACTGTAAAAGCAACAGTATAATAATGTCAGCAAAGATTCCAGTTTAAAACTGTAAAATACTCTGTAATAAACTGGAAAATTAGCAAATTTTCAGTTTATTACTGTAAAATCGGCAATTTTCAGTTTATTATTGTAAAATTAGAAAATGTACAGTTTAATACTATAAAATTATTTATTTTTACAGTTTATTACCATAAAATTAGCTGCATTATACTGTAAAAATAAGATTCATTGTTTCCTGTGTATGGATAAACTGTTATGGGAGGAAAAAATAAAGAAAGGAATGCTTGTGTAACTACTAAGTCATGATAAAAAGCATTAAATTATAAGAATGTACACACATTTTGAGTACTGCAGAATAAATACAGTGAAAAGATGAAGTATTAGGGGGAAAAGAAAAAAAAAAAACAGAAAAAAAACGCGTGTGTAACATATGCAATATTAGCATTAACTACTAATCCATTATATAAAACAATAAATTTTAAGAAGTTACGCAAATTTTAACTATTGTAGAATAAATACTCTATGAAAAGATAAATTTTTTTCTTTGAGGAAAAAAAAATGAAGATAGAAACAAAGAAAAAAGTATTTTTTTAAAGGAAAGCTATTTGCCGATGCATCTTAAGGGAATGGAGATAACGGCAAGGACTTGTCATATTGTTATTTACATTAATTGCATTCTGCAGCTGGAAACATGGGTGGTAATATCACGTTTTCGAATTGTCATAAAACGTTCACAAAGCTGAAGAAGTATTGGTTAGCACGCAATTTCCATTGTAGTGGTAGTTGCTTGGACGTGCTTTTCCTCTAATTGCAGACATTAATATTTTTTTACATTATACATTCATAAGAAATGCATGCGTAATAAATAAATTGTGGAATATATTTCGCTGTAAGTATGAATATTCTCTTCTTAAAACTGTTTTTTCATCTATTTTCTTTTGATTTATGAGAAGAAGAAATTTTTAGCGCTATGTAGATAAAAAAATATTTTAACCCGGTATATAATGAAAACCGTTTTATATTACAATTGAGAAATTATGTTCTAAATTTTTATGTTGTAGTTATTTCTTATTTTACTGAATCAATGTAAAATGTATGCACACATATAATGTAAAATTAAACATGATTTTTACCCTTGTTGCTGTTTTTTTTCCTTTTCTTTACTTCTTTTTTAGAATTGACACTTTACATATGGCAATGACGAAGTAAATCGTATCTTAGTCCACCCCCCCCCTTTGCTATTTAATAGTCCATTCAGATTATTTAATCCTTAAAAATGATAATAAATCTACATACTAACTAAGGAAAAGGATGCACCGATAAGTAACTTGACCGATTACCGACTACCGATTATTCGGCTGTTGATAATCGACCGATTAATTGGCTGACTCAATTAATGATAAGGGTGATTGTTTTTAATGCTAACAATTTTACAATCACTGTTTTTTCTCTCAGAAACAATTCGTAATTAGAAATTTCTTTCTGACAGAATTTTTTTCCCCCGTTTTCCTAATTTTCACAAAATAATTTCAATATTTTATCAAATTTCTGAGAATCAATTTTCATATTATTGTCAATAATAATACAATAACGCATTACTAATTATATTGATTGGAAATAAAAATAAAAAAAGGGGAGGGGAAGTCTATGGTGAGCACTTTAATTCAGGAATACTTTTAATTTAAATTTTAATTAGTAGCAATTTAATTCAAGACTTTTGTTCTTTATGAAAATTAGAGGTTATCTAAAATTACTGTACTAAGGAGAAATAGTCAGGGATCCCTGATTGAGATTTTTTTTGTTTATTTCTATAATGCTAATTTTCTGTGAGTAGCTTCATTTTAATGATACTCCCAACTTTTCCTCTTACGACAATTCTCGATTGTGGTAGCTAACAGGGGTAGCAGGGATCAAAGGTGTCGATTCTATGGGTCTCAAAAACTTATCACTAACTGTGGCTTTTTCAATTATATCTTAAGACAATTATTAACATTGTTGAAAAAAATATTTGTCCTACAAGGTGTATGGTTTGATCAAAGAGTCCCCCTCCTCCCAACGTGTACCGATTGCCAGGTCATCAAAAGTAATTACTAACCACCCAAATTTTTTTTCTACTGCTTAGTTAATATGTATATAATTTAACAGTCACATTGTCCTACAAATTGCGTGGTACGTTATCCCGATCCTATGCTCAGAAATTATTATTACTACAAGACCATTTTTCTTATTACTAACTGTGGGACAAAAATATTATATTATAGGTTAGTGTATTCTCTATCAGGATAAAATAATGTCCTACAAGTAAACAGTTAGGTATCACTAGTGCGACAAGAATTGTAAGTTTTGTTTTCTGTTTGGAACAAGTGAAAGCATTCTTTTTTGAAATTTTACTAATTATTTTCTAGTAAAATTATTTGTGTATTGTGTCTTTATATACATAAAGAAAAATTAATCTTCATCAGGTTCATCTGTAAAATCTTCATCCTCGTCACTAATGTCACTTTCATATTCATCATTTTCCTCATAAGTGATATCTGACTCTGTAACAACATTTAAAAAATTAAGAAATTTCCGAATAATTAATCAACAAAGAAAAATAGTATTGATAGGGTACCTTGTAAGTCAGAGAATAGTTCTTCAAAGAATGGACTGCCCGTAAAGTGTTAATAATGGTTTCGAGCATATAAAAAGTTTTCAAGAATGCCGAATGTCTTTATTAACTTACTTAACATATATTTTCTGTCGAAAAGTAGGGTTTTTGCAAAGCAAATTACACAAAAAGACTTTATTATTATTTTGGAGCATTAAAAAAAAATACTGAAACTATTTATTGGAAGACGAACAAGCGGAGTAATGAAACTTTTTTTTGCAGGATTATGGTCAATATTTACGGAGAATTCCTAATATGCTCTGGGCACACGTATGCGTACTGTCAAGGCTCAGCCGTAATACCAAATTGTGCAAAATAAATTTATTTCTACTAGCACGAATTGAAAATGTGTATTCAATTGGAGTACCGCAATAACGTACCACGAAATTTGAAGGACAATGTGACTGTTAAATTGTATAAATATTAACGAAAGAAGCAAAAGTAAAAAATTGAAGTAGTTAGTAATTATTCTTGATGATCTCGTAATCTATGCATACTAGAAGGAGGGGATCAAAGATACTCTGATCAAAGCATGCATTTTGTAGGACGAATATTTTTTCCACTAATGTTAAAAATTTTCTTAATATTTAATAAAAAAACCAACAGTTAGTATTACATTTTTGAGTATCGTCAAATTGACATATTTTTTCCTTGCTACCCTTGTTACCTACCACAATCCAGAATTTCGTTTATACAATAATCTTGCGTCTCATTGAAATAATACTATTCGAAAAGATTCGACTTGATAGTGATTATTTTTTCATCAGGGATCTGTACTACATTACGTAGGACCTGGATGATGTACCACGCAATCTTTAAGACAAGTGACTGTTAAATTATATGCATATTAACTAAGCAATAGGAAAAAAATTGGGCAGTTAGTAATTACTTTTGATGACCTCGTAATTGATACATCTTAGGAGGAGGGCGACACTTCGAACAAACCATATACCTTGTAGGATAAATATTTTTTTCAATAAAGTTAGTAAATTTCTTAATGTTTAATAAATTACCAACAGTTAGTAATAAATTTTTGAGAACCGTCAAATCGGCAAATTTTGTCTCAGTTACCCCTGTTAGCTACCACAATCCAGAATTTCGTAATTTATGAAATTGTCGGGAGTCTCATTGAAACGGCGCAATTTAAGAAGATTCAGCTTGGTGCTGATTATTTTTTCATCAGGGTACTAAATTTTTAGAACTTAGGACCGGGATAACGTATCATGCAATTTGTAGGTCGATATGTCTTTTAAATTACATACATTTCTTCTTCTTCTTTCAAATCCCCGGGATCTAGTAGAGCTAGATCAAGTCCAACAAATCTTTCACATTCAAAAAGTCAATGACTAGACCTGGTCTATCCCTTAAGTCTTCAGTGGATAGACCCATGCAGGATAGAATATGGTCTGGAGAAGCCTGCGCTGTGATACAATTTTTACACAGGGCATAGTCTTTTACTCCACTGGAATACCTGAGGGACTTGATGTGTCCACTGCAGAGTCTTGTGACGGCTGTTTGGTACTGCCTGTTGATATTGATAGTTAGACTCCTGGGCCATTATATACATATTAACTAAGCAATAGGAAAAAAACTCAGGCAGTTAGTAATCACTTTTGATGACCTCGTAATGGATACATATTGGGAGGAGGGGGACTCTTTGATCAAACCATACACCTAGTAGAACAAAGATTTTTTTCAACAATGTTAATAATTATCTTAAGATTTAATTTAAAAAGCCACAGTTGGTGATAAGTTTTTGAGACCCATAAACTCGACACATTTGATCCCTGCTACCCCTGTTAGCTACCACAATCGAGAATTGTTGCAATAGGAAAAGTTGGGTGTCTCATTAAAATGAAGCTACTCACGGAAAATTAGCTTAATAGTAATAAACAGAAAAATCTCTATCAGGGATCCCTGACTAAAAACTATCACCACATGAAAAATGTTGCAACGTTGTCTATGTGTATATTTATTAAAAGTAGGAGAATTAATTTATTAAAAACTTTATATCAACTGTGAGAGTTATTATTACTGTTAAAAAATTATTCATCAGTTTCTTAGTGAAGGTACACTTTAAAGAATAACGCTTAAAAAAATATTTTTTCAGCCGAATATTAATAATCGGCAATATTGCAGAATATGGCAGATTAATCGGTGCATCCCTAGTACTAACTCTAACATCTTATTTACCTCGTTAAAGTAACAGTTTATGAATGATGCAAAATCATTCTAATAAAACTATAATAACAGTGGTGTCATTAAAAATATTCCCTCAAACGCATTGCTTCATCAATAACATTATTTATAGTTCACGCAGCTCCAATTGATTTTAAATAATCATAGAAGTGAAGCATAACTGAATGGTAAGATTTTACTGACTGCTTTCTGCTTTGTGTGTGTGAGTTCATCGTCTGAAATTTATAGTGGAAGAAGCAAATATTTAGTCAAATAATATTAATTATCTATTTACTTTTTAAGTAAAATCGTTTTCATTTCTGCTAGCTGATTGGAAACCATACTTAAAAAAGTTAATCTGGTTTAGGGAAAAAATATAGTAGAATAAAAGTCAGTAAATAATAGTTTAACCATGAGAAATTAAACAAACTGTTTTCCCAAGTCTAACTAATTCTACATAATGATAATCACAGACTAAAAGTCTGTAAATATACTTATATGGTATGACACATGACAGCTCAACAAAGTGTTAACGTGTATATATTTCAATGATAAAGTTATGTTTTAGCTAATTTTGTTTATAATAAATAATGTCATTGAGTATTGTAACTACCTCTTGGAAAGAATCAGCTGTAATTTTCATGTACTACTACTACTACCACTAATAATAATAATAATAATAATAATGGATTGGAAGTTTGTAAATATTGCATGAAATGTGACAGTTCAATAAATCTTTAACGTCTGTATATTTCAATTTAAAATTATGTTTTAGATTGTTTTGCTCATGATAAATATTGTCATTGAGTATTGTAATTACTACTTTGAAAGAATCAGCTGTAATTTTCACAAAATTATGATAATAATAATAATAAGAATAACAATAATAAGAATAACAATAATAATAATAATAATAATAATAATAATAATAATAATAATAATAATAATAATAATAATAATAATAATAATAATAATAATAATAATAATAATAATAATAATAATAATAACAAAAATATAATAATAATAATAATAATAATAACAAAAAATATAATAATAATAATAATAATAACGGATCTAAAGGGTTCGTAAATATTGCATGAAACCTGACTGTTCAGCAAATAGTCAATTTCTGTACATTTCAATGATAAATTTAACTTTTTGCCGATTAATTTTGTTTTATGACAAATAATGTGACTGAGTGTTTTAATAGTGAGTTTTAGAGTTTTTAAAAGTGTTATAATGTCACTGAACGTGCCACATTAAAAATTCGCTATACTTGCCACTCAAATGAAACATAACATTATTTGTTAGCTGCATATTTACAGCACTACTGTTTGTAATGTTTTGTAAGGAGAAACACAATAATAATATTTTTAACATTCTGTGAAGACTCGTTATTCTCCAGTTATTTGAAATTCCTCACAATCACGTTCTCTAAAATCTCGTCTTTTGCTCTCTCTCTCTCTCTCCATAGAAATGGTTGAATGTTGAATGTGCGTGCAATAAGCAGTGTACTGTTGTTTAAAAGATGGTTATCTCCTTACATTGTTTAATTTTGATCGATTGCATAAGTAATTGAATAATTGCCTCTAAAATCGTTGCTTAAATTTCCATCCTTTAGTAACTAACTGTCAAACCAATTACATGCTTTTAATGCAAATCTGAATTTATAAACGAATTAATTTGAAGCTCATACACTCTTAAGCATAAATGTACATAAAACCAAGTGGCACGTTTAAGCCAGTTTTATAAATTAAAACTGCAGCGAATTGAATTAATTGAAAATCTTTCAGGCTTCAAATGAAGTCACGTGTAGGGTTGCTTGCTAGCATCACCTTTCAAGCTGATCAGAGTGCTGTCGTTATTTTTCCAGAAGGGTTTTTTCTTTTTTAAACTCAAATTGGGGCTCCTTTTCTTATCGAAGTAAAAGAAAAACAGAAACTGGATTAAGAGATAGCTAATAAATGTACAATTTGATGCTTTAAATGATAATAATTTTCGATGATTTGAGATGTTATAAATGTTTTAAACCTAACAAAACAAGAAATATTTAAAGGAGAGTTTTGTCTGTGCAATATTACGGTAAAAACATCATGTGTAGATACTTTTATTCTGTTACTTTTAACCAGGGCTTCAGAGTCTAAGGGCCGAATTCAAGTGAAACACCACTGCAAACGCTTCGAGGCGATCGCAGTTGCAATCGCTACTGGAAGTCTAATTACGATAGCATAGAATCTCGTAGCGATTGTAACGTTTCGATTGAATCCAAATTTGGCAATTTGCGATTGCATTGGTGAGTTGCGATCGTCCGTGTTTCACTTGAATTCCGGCCTAAGAGTCAGAGCCCAACTGATTTTTGGTAAAGGAGTTGGAATTGAAAAAAAAAATGCCGAATCCGGCTCCAGGATCTTTTATTCTTATTTTTACTGATTCTTTCACACATATATATTTTAAGCTGATGGCAATTGGTTCAGTTTTATCTATAATTTTGAATATCTTCCATAGACATCCAAGGCATGGAGGTTGATAAGTGTTTCTGTAATAAAGTCATGCGCGTTTTTCCAAAGGAGAAATCAACAAGAAGTTCTGTCAAGAACTAAACGAGCCTACTTTCCCGTACATCGACATCGGCATTCTAGCATCTGATCATTATTCTCTTGATTATCTGAGACTGAAAATAATGTCAAACATACCTTTTTAGCACTTAAAACTGATTTCTAAAAGCAAAATATACCCCTCTTATCAGATGAAATAGACACGTAAAAAGTAAATAAACGAATAAATAAAGTTTCGTCGCACCTTTTAAAGAATGTAACTGTTACAGTTCTTACGTAGAAAAAATCCTCAATCGTTTTCAAAAAATAAATACATAAATAAAAAAACAAAGAGCATCAAAACACATTTTATCAAACAAAAAAAAAAAAAAAAAAGAAAGAAAAAAACCCCCATCCGTTAATAAAATATCTCGAATTTCACTTTTAATCCGTTGCCAGTTGTTAAACATAAATAAAGAATATAATGCCCTCGTGAATGACAAATTTTTGTTACAAAAAAAATCGTCCGCCAAAAAAAATTATAACATTAATAAATAAAATAAAACAAATGAATAAATAAACAAAAAATCGTCTGCACAGTCAGTCATTTTTTTTTTTTTTTTTTGAGCCTGCATTTCCGCCATGTTTGCGGAGTCGAAGTCGGAATCAGAGTCCTCATAGAAGATTATTCAGAAAAGTACTTTACAAACATTATTTATCAAAACTATTTTCTTACAAAGTTAGTTGGAAGGAAATCCGACTTTAAGTTCAGGATCAACATTCAACTTAAATTCCCCGTAGGCTCTAATGTTAAATTTTTTTTCTGAACGATTCAATATTAACGAAAAATGGTTCAAATCAAAAAGCGAAGTATGGAAATGAGCCTTTCCGAGATCTTTCAAACAAAAAAAAGTTTATTCCATTCGGACGGTTCACTCAAAAGTTATTAGGTGGGGAAAGGTTGCTTGAACGGTTCAATGTTGAACGAAAAAATGTTCAAATTGAAAATTTAAATACGGTAATGAAGTATCCTTGCTGAGATCCTTGGAACAAAAAAAAAGTTTATTTAAATCGGACTGTTCACTCAAAAGTTATTAGGGGTGACAGCTTGCTTGAGCGGTTCAATGTTGAACGAAAAACTGTTCAAAGTCGGCAGACAGACCGACCGACAGACCGACCGACCGACCGACACACAAATTCCCCATCTCAATACCAAATTTAAATTTTTTATTTTTCGATATTCATTTTACCTTTTTATTTCCTTTTGGCTTTTTTTTCGGACTTGGCGATAATTTTTTTAACTTGGCGATATTTTTTAGATGCATTAAGCCACTTTTAATACTTTTTTCGTCTTTCTTTTATTTTTAACAGGAAAGTAGGCTAAGAAGAGACTTTTAAGTAAATTGTGAACTGCAGCCAATTTTAGACTAAAAGCTTGAAATTAGAAATAAATAAATACACCTTTGCTCCATAAAGTAAAATATAATAATATGACGTTACTTAAAATGCGCAAATTTGCAACAAGCAGCAGAAATGTATTTTTTCACCCACAAGTTCACTACTTTAGCATTGGAAAGTGGTTTCCTCGTAACCCAAAAGATGTATTTGCACACTGCGAAAAATGAACTGTTGTTTTTACAGTATAATACTGACAATCGAAGTTCCAATTTACAACTGTGAAATGCACATTAATAAACTGTAGAAATAGCAATTTTAGTTTCTTACTATAAAATTAGCAATTTTACAGTAATTGACGTAAAATTTAGCTGTATTACACTGTAAAAACAGCAATATAATACAGGCAGCAGAGGTTACAGTTTAAAACTGTAGAATGCACAGTAATAAACTAAAACTAGCAATGTTACAGTTTCTTACTGTAAAATTAGCAATTTTAGTTTATGACTATAAAATTAGCAATTTTTACTGTTTATTACTATAAAATTAGCTGTATTATACAGTAAGAACAACATTTATCTCTTACAGTGCAGCTAGCCGCTAATTTGTGCATTTTAACATTATACTATAAACTTTTAGAGTTAAAATAGACAAAACGCTCATAACCACCAAAACTCAATAATTCAGAGAGAGGGGGAGATTCCGACTAAATGAACGGAAATATCAAACTGACAATTTGCACATGGTCGGCAAGCGTAAATATGCTAATGATTTTCGTTCGAATTACTGAACTACGAGTAGAAAGATATCTAGATTCAGTGGGATATTTTCACAGTCAGATGAGAGAGGAATACATGTTCAAAATTCTACTTCTGAGCCTAACAGCTAAAATTTATGGACTCTCAGTTACTAGCGCTACTCCCGTAATCGTGTATTTAAATTTAGAATAATTCTCCTTTTAAATTGAAAGTGCAGATGACGTGTAGAGTTTTCTAGTTTAAAAAAATATGAAAAAAGAGAATAAATCCGAAATCTTAACCTCTGAATAACACATGAAAAGTGCTTGAAATCTATGCAAAGTATTACTTGTTTTAAATGCTGGTCTCTTCCCCCTTCCCCAACCTCCCGTGTTAGATCAAAAATCTACGCATTAAACCAATTAGAAACATTGCGTTTACTTTATCTAGTTTTACAAGTGCTGCTGACTCGTATTTTAAGGCCTAAAAGAAACGCTACTAATTATGAATATTTAGATTTCTAAAACGTCGTTATCTCTTAACACTTGAATATAAGGTAAGTGCTCCAGTAGTCGACCATTTAAGAGATCTTTTGTTGATCTTGGCTAACCTAGAACTTTCAGCTATCAATACAGCAACAAAAACACGGTAAAACTTTAGAATGAACCTTTCTGATAGTGAATCACCTACTTGTTTCAGAAATTAAAAAAAATATATATGTTAAAATCCAAGCTGTTGTCAACACTAGTAAATGCTCCAGTAGTCGGCCACAGAATCATCTTAGGTGAAAAATAAGCAGAATCGCAATCTTGGATGACAGGCACACCATTCAAAATGAAATGACTCATTACTAATTCAAAAAAAGTACCCAAAACTTAACTGCCACTGGTTGATGATTGAATATAGGTACATGAATGTGTGAATGCGTCATATCCTATTTTGAATTAAAAATGTACTATTTATGAGGAGTTTTATGTCAATGTGGCCGACTGCAGAAGCACTTACCCTACTAACGAGTTTTTCGTTCAGAAATTTACACGGCGTGTTTTAGAATGCAAAATCCAAAACAAATATCGCCAAAGGCCAATTCAAAAGAAATATTTTCACACTAATAAATCACGTTATTTTTTTGTGTACATACTTATTTATTTAAAAATACTGTATTGGTAGAAGATCCAATAAAAATTAAGGGAGATAAATCACTGACCAAACTTACTGACTAAATTAGTGATACAACCTAATTAATCTTACGGACAGTAAATATTACTTTCAAAATTTGGTTCTTACATCATTAAAAAATTATCATTAAAGAAGATGGTTTTCTTTAAAGAAAGCAAATAGTTTAGAAAACTAATTTGTCAAATCGAATAAAAAAGTGTTATTTGAGCATTATGATTAATAACTTTGCATGTGATTTTCAGTTTAAAAAAGAAAGAGAAAATAGCTCGCTTAAATGTGAAAATAATTTTATTGATATAAGTTAACCTTCAACATAATATAAAAATTCTGGAAGAAATTAAATTGCGAAACAGATGTTTCTTGTTTTTGCTTCATAATAAGTCTTCAAACATTTTGCTTTTAGTAAACAAATTACGTTTTTTAAGATTTATCAGCAAACTTTACTGCTTATATATAAAAAAAAAAAAACATTTTCTGGTTATTATGACGCTAACAATCAATTTGGCATGTATCGTGCAAACTTCTTTCTTTCTTTTTTTTTCTTTTTACGAAAGCTATACGTAGGGTTTAAAAAATATTCTTAGCCGCTTAAAATCCGTTATAAATCACCATTTAAATTTAAATTATTTATGTTAGGAGAAGTATATTACACAGGAATGCAATGGTGCATTAAAATGCTGTCTTCTAGCCAGTGGCAAACCAAGTACGAGTGCCAGCCATGGTGGTAATTTGTGGTACATATGGATACATACACGTGTGCATGTGTTTGTGTGTAGGGGAATGTGGCGCAGAGTGAAATAGTTATAATAGTATACCTGTTTCAAAACGAACAAATTGGAAATTCGTTTTGAAATTCAGTGTACATAAAGAAGCAATAATGGATTTTGTAATGCAACTATAGTTGTAATTAGCTTTTTTCAGTTTTGGCAGTTATTTTGCACCTTAAAAAAAAGGTAGAAAATTTCACCGCAAAACACCATGAGGCAAAGTGAAAGATGCAATATTTTTGTAATGAAACAATGTCTAGTTGATGAGTTGCAGTAATTTTCATCTAATGAATGAGTAAATAAACGAATAAATGAATTAATATTGAAAAAAATAAACGAATAAATAAGTAAACAAATAAATATATTAATTGATAGATGACAAAAATAAATGAGTGAATAACAAAGAGAGTGAATAACAGAATAAGGGAATGAATGATTAAATAGGTGATCTAATAAGTAAAATAATGTGAATAAATTAATAAATGAAGAATTACCTACGTTATTTAGTAAATGAATGCAAAAGCAAAACAAAATGAACTATTTCACTTTGCTCCATTCATTTTGCCTATTATAAACTAATTAATGACTGCTCTGGACATCAGCAGATCTCATTTAATAGTTTAAATGATAAGTACAAGAATTTTATCATTTTATAACAACAAAAATACTTTGAAAACCCACGAATATTACATTAAAATTACTTGTGTCTTTTTTTTTTTTTGATCTTTGAAGCTATTTATTTTTTGACAGAAATAAACTATATGTCCGGGAACTTAGCTAAAATATTGCTAGATAGATGGCGCTGCAAACTGTGAAAATATTTTACCATTTCCCTTTGCCCTACATTCGCCTATATATATGTCTATGTATGCTCTAAATATGTGTAGTTGTGTGTCATTAATTTTTTAAGAGTGAGATAAATTAAAATGTTTTCAAATTTTTAATTTGACGCTCAGAAGAAGGAAATTTTTTCTACTGGTACACGTTTAAAAGATAAAATATTATAAAACAAACATACACGTGTAAGCCATTTTTCCTTCAAAGAAACTCGTTTCTTTAAATTAAACTTATAAGGCTCTTCAGAATATAAATATTAAACGAAATGCTTTATCTTTTATTCGAAAGATATTAACTGAAGCATTTTGTCATTTCAAAGTACTTTCAACGATTCTAACAATACGTTAGGGAGTTATAGATCCTTGAACACTAATTCTCTTAGATCTAAATTCATGTAAAGACGAATTACTGCAAGCATGCCATTCCAAAGGGAGAAGTGAAATATTTGAAATAGCTGATATTCGTAAATTATTCATCCCATAGATTTACAGAATCTTAATGGATATTTATCAGTAAACGAGGAACTATTTTGTATGCGAGTGTAACGGTGCAAGTTACGTTTTTCAATTGTATTGCACGTTTATTGAGAACTTTCTGTAGATTTCCGAGACATACGTAATGTTCATAATTTTAAGAATATTTCATGAGATGTAACAAGCAGTAATGGATTGCTTAATCTATTTTTACAGATACGAAGGGAAAAATAATACATATTAAAAAAAGAAATGTTGCTTCACATTTGACATTATGGAAAAACAAGTTTTTTTTTCCTCAGAAAAATTCATTTCTTTTATTTAAAGTAATGACCAAACTTGGTATGTTTTCTCTACATCTGAATTCGGTGCAGTTTAAGCGGAAATATTTGTTTGATATTTAAACAGAGTTTAATAGGAACTATTTAAAAATATATATGTATATGTATAGCAAAAGAACGATAGGTAAGACAACTTTTTTTGTTTAAACGATCGTTCCTATATGATTACAAAATAATCTTTTTGTTTGGTTTTCCGAAACTTCACACCAGCTCATGAGCCAATATTTTGAAAAGTGCGAATTTGAAGTTTTCTGATTAAAAATTTTTTTGCAGAAAAAAATTAATATTGGATTCTAAGTATAAATTGGGTCTAAATGCAAGAAAGGAAGCTATTTACCCACTCCTTAGATTACTCACTTTTAAGCCGTTATAGATCTGATGAGTGTTACAGAAGCGCCAAGTCTCCCATTTTGGGAACCTTTGATTAAAATTTTTTTCCTCAGTAAATAATAAAGATAAATATTTTGAAAATATTTTTAATTGAATAGCAAAGTACCTAACTTAATTGGTATTTTTTTCAAAAAGTTTGTAATGTAAATTATATTTTTTTAAAATAGTTTAATTTTAGCAAAAAAACTTGTATTTACTTCATAAGGCAAAAAAATCCTTAAAAATAAGAAAATCGAACGTAGAAGTTTAAAAACATGGAATATAAATCACAAGAGATCTTTTTTCAAGTCATAACAAACAGGGGTCAAGAAAATTAATTTAAACGGGTTTTACAGCTGTTTATTTACACAGGTCCCAAAATGGGAGACTTGGCGTTTTCTGATTAGCAAGAAATATCACGAGTAGCAGAGTTAAGTCCTCCCCCATTTTGCATGAATAAACACTTCCCTCTCAGTTATTTACTGTTGAAGGTCAACCCCTTTGTATTAGAACACTGTAAGCTCTCTTTTGTTGTTCAAAATCAGGTGCTTTTATCAGAACAGGTGACATTCCATTCGTTCTGAAGAATTGTTCAAGGTAAACAGCGGTGACCAAACCTCCATAAGGACAATAGTGCACCTCCTCCTAGGGGGAATTAGACGTTCACTAGAATGATATTTCAATCATTCAAAAAATAACACCCTACCCAACTCTCTCCTAAAAATTTTAATGCTGCAGTAGGCACTATCCAGCCTCCTTTTCTTGTCCTTCGTGAGTTCCCCTGAGGAGCGCTTTCCCGAAGCCATAGCAAGTGGCGTTCAGTAAAGGAGGTTCAATTTTAAAACAGAACATTTCTTGAAATTAAAATTGTTAAAATTTTTGACTTAGCGGCAAGCCCAAGTCTCCCATTTTGGGACCATACCATATCTCCTGACTAAATACATATTTTTAAAAAATTTAAGCTATATATGATTAAAGATATGTATTTGCTCCTCAAAATATGCCAAAAATAAAATTTTTTCAATGTGGTTCATATAGCGGCGTTTAATGAGTTAATATGAGCTACATATTTGAGTTTATGCTTTCAGTCTTCGTTAACATCTCTAAAAATGATATCATTCCCTTGCATTTTAACATAGAATTAAGATAATTATATTAAAATATATATATTAGCTAAAAAATCAAATTTCATTATAAAAAAGCATTTCTTGGAAATAAAAATGAGCGATAAGGTTTATAGATAAAATAAATTATGAGATTACCAAATCCAAGCTAATAAAACATTTGTTTTGTTTTGAAACAACACACAACTTCTACTTCTTCAACACACAACTCTGAGCTTGCTTTTCTTTAATTAGTTGCAGGAAATTTAATTTCTTGATCAGAAATTCAAATTTAGCATGCTAGTTATTATCTAGTTATTTAGCGAAGTTATGAGAAATTGAAGCACCAAAAAAATAAATAAATAAAATAAAAATAATTAATTAACTTAATTTCTGCAGTGTCAATTTTTCTTATTTTACAAACTTCTATTGTCAGGTCATAGAAACCACAAATGGAGCAATTGTACTAAAACTCATTGCTTTTCATTTTTTAAGAACAAAAATATTCAATATGTATGGCTAAAACCTATGATTTTTGCTTTTTATAATTCTGAAACGTGTGAGTTAGTTCGGTAACATATTCGCTGTTTTTCAATGTTACCACTCTGACTGTTACCGATCTGACAAACTGACAAAGTTTTTTTTCATTATTTCCGAGTCGATCGCGCAAAACCAAAATCAAACACGTGGTTTTTTCACTTGTAATAAAGGACTATACTTATACATAAAATAATTTTTAAAATAATAAAAACTGCGCATTTTAGCGCGTGTTACCGATTTGCTGACTTAAATAACACACATTTTATAAAAGCACTTTAAAAAATCTTCCCTACAGTTTTAGATGCAGAAATGCAAATTTTGAATTACGATGCGATAAAACATCCCACCAGGTACTCAGTATCACGTAGTATAGGTGCAGGAAATGATTTTGGGAGCCTAAACATAGATCGGAAGTTATTGTTACCGCTCTGACGGTGAAACTTGGGACACGTTTTTTTCACATCGGCTAGAAAATCAGAAATCGATTAAAACAAAAATGAAGTCAAATATTAACAAAGGGGTAAAAATAGAATCGTTTTTTGTGCAAGTGCGTTTTTTTTTGGGAAGTTTGAAAGTGCGCATAACCTGTTTGCATGCTAAGCTTTGCTACTGGGGACACGTTACCGATCTAATTTTTGATGTATAGCAACAATATTTTCAGAAGAAAAAATATTTTTTTTTCTGATGTTATTAGATGAAATGAAAGCAAAACCTTATCTTCTTTCTGGGGAAAATTATTTTTTTAACTAGTTATTGAAATACTAGTGAAAATTCACTTGGGACTCAAATTGGCACTTTTCTAAATATTAGCTTTCATACGCTGTAAAAAATGAATGAAAAAATGAAAAATTGCAAATTGTACAGTAATAATTTAAAACTGCTAAATTTACAGTACTAAACTGTAAAATTGCTACTTTACAGTTTATTACAGTGCACTTTACAGTTTTAAACTGGGACCTCTTATGCCAGTATTATACTGTTGTTTTCACAGTATAATACAGCTAAATTTTACTGCAATAAACTATAAAATTGCTAATTTTACAGTAAGAAACTGTGAAATTGGTAGTTTTACACTTTATTACTGTGCATTTTATAGTTTTCAAGTGGAGTCTCGGCTGCCAGTATTATACTCTAAAAACAACAGTTCATTTTTGGAAATGAACTGTTGTTTTTATAACGCGCTTCATATGGAATGCAGACTTGTCTCATAATAATTTTTATTCATGGTTCCAAAGTTTTCTATATCTTTAAACTCCGCTTCAGTTGAAAAACAGAGCAATTGAAGAAGTGCTTCGTGACACGCAATGGTCATTGCAATGGCAGTTTGCTGCACATGGTTGTTGCGCAAATATCAGAACTAGAAAAATCATTTCTGCAAATTATATTTTATGAGATTCTTAGTAGCAATAAACAATTTTCATTCGTTATCTAAAGTAACGAAAAATTATTCCGCAAAAGCATAATTTTGCTACAGGTATTTGCAAAAATTTTCTTCACAAAACTTTCCTTTTCTTTTAAGTTTCTAAATTAATAGTTGATTCTGATTCAATATGTTTACCTATGATTATCAGTAAACATGTTCTAACTGAAGGAATCAGCTGAAAATTCACATATTTTTAGAGATATAACTAAGCCTAAATTTCACTGTGCTTCTTTTACAAACTTATGTCAGTTTTTTGAGAAAAATTACGTTTGAAAAATTTTATTACTCATAAAATATTGAAAACGTAGAGTTTAAATCCAACGTTAAAAATGCACAAATATACAGGTATACTGCAGGTATACAGGTATACTTTCAGTATACCTGTATATTTGTGCATTTTTAACGTTGGATTTAAACTCTACATCTTTCTCCCAAAGGTATTTATTTTCTTTATTGAAAATGTATTAAGCCTAACTCTTCACTATCCTTCTTTTACAAACTTACGTTAGTTTTTAGAGAAAAAATGTATTTGAAAGTTTAATGTTCATAAAATATTGAGAAAATATTTTTTTGATGAAATGCAGCTGAAATATATTACTTTAAACAGCATTAGCAAAAAAAAAAAAAAAAAAAAGCAAGTTTCTCATTTATCAATGGCAACGAAAATGATTGAAATAAAAGTTGTGCGAAAGTTTAGCAAATTAGCGAATATGTATTAACATTAATCTGATGTCAAATGAATTTGGGGGAAAAAAACTTATTCGCTTTCATACGGGATTTATGAAAAATAGCATTTAATTAATGCTCTCACCAATAAGGTTATTTATCTTTACATAGGGTTAAATAAACCAGAAAAGTAATTTGTCAAAACTGATAGATGGCTTTTACCGGAAAATGATGAATAGCGTGGCTTAAGCACACCACAAAAAAGCAATCCACTTTGACAGGAAATATTCTATTAATGATTAATTTCTCTTCTATTAGAAATGAATTTTGTGATGAAGATAATTTTAATTAACGCGGTGAAAGTTTTTTTTTAAACTTTTCGGCCAATGAGATTACAAAGAACTTTACATTGACGCTTGTAAACTCTGTTCAGTGGGAAATGTTTATTTGCAAACCCGTAGGATAACTAAGTTTTCAAATGAACTCCGTTTTATAAGGTAGTTCTTCAATTAAATATAACTACTTATTTCTTTAGATACACACAAACATATGCATAAAGAGA
Organism: Uloborus plumipes; assembly: GCA_038373865.1. Classification (NCBI taxonomy): domain Eukaryota; kingdom Metazoa; phylum Arthropoda; class Arachnida; order Araneae; family Uloboridae; genus Uloborus; species Uloborus plumipes. The sequence goes on from JAXGGA010005754.1 coordinate 67,163, forward strand.
TATCCAAACATACTAATTTTTATACTTTTTTCATAGTTGATGTTTTTCATTTACTAAACAGAAGCCCCATGAAGGGGGTAAGCGCCGTCATTCAGGGCTTGAATGATTGTAAGATCTTCTTGCAAGAGCGAAATTTGTTCTTTAATTATATCTCTCTACCTAAAAGTAAAAGTTTTGACTCTTTTACTGTTTTCAAATTCTGGCTCTAAACAACCACTTTTGGACGATAAACACAGGAAAAGCGTCTTTGACTTCCTTAATTATTTAATGTAATATCGTAAATATTGGTGTCTTTGAAAAAAATCCATTCTATTTTTGTCTTATTCTAAATGTTATCTGACGAGGCCCTTACAGCAAAAGAGTTATAACGATTTAAAAAAAAGTTGACCATTATACACACATACATAATTACGTGCAAAACAGTAGTTTTACGTAACGCAACTAATATAAGCATTGTTATTCAAGTGTCAGCGTAAAGTTTCTGGAAACAAAATAGGTACAAAAGGATCATTAAAACAACTTTAAATTGAAGAGAAGATGAAGTAAACATGTTGCTAAATATGAAGTGGAGTCAAATGCGTTGTCATGGAGAAAGATTAAGTTTTACTTTATTGGCTTTTACCTCGTCAGAAACTTAGCAGGTAAAATCAAGAGTCTTTACTATAATGGTGCACGAACAAAACTAATTAAGAAATAGGAACATGGATAGAAATAGTAGCTTGAGAAATCAAAAGAAGTAAGAGCTAACAAGGTCAAACGACGAAAACGTCGTTTATTTAAAAGTAAAGCACATTTACGGGTGTTATCTCTATATATTAAAAAAAGCAGGCTCAAAGATACTGTGAAAGGATTTTGTGTGGCCCCATAGCACCTACAGACTTCAAATTTGGTACAAAATTAGCTCGAGCCCCGTAGATTTGCACCTCGGAGCCATTTTTCTTAATTTCGCATTAGATGTTTTAAAATTATTTTTTTAAGTGTAAATTTCATATAATCCACCAAATTGGGGTCAAAAAATTCCTCTCACTCCCTTAATATTATATGTCGCTGGAAAGAGTTTTTTTTCTGAAGAAAATGATTTTTGTTCCATAGCTCTCCATTAATTATAACAGGAGATAGAAGTGATTCTAATTTCGCCATTTTTCACGGCTCGCCTTGAGCAAAACTACATCCATAGATAAATCTTAGCTTGTAACGTATAGTTGAAATGGTATGAGTTTCTAAAATTTTATAGTAAATATATTACTGATTCAAATGTCATTGAGAGATAATGTTATTGATTGAAAATGCTATTGAGTAAATATGTTGCTGGTTGAAGATGTTATTAAGGAAATATGTTGTTTCTACAAAATTTTCCAGTAAGAAGTATTAAAAAAGTAACCAAATTAATTGCAATACCTATCAAAAATCAATGTACGATTTTTAAAAAAAGTAAACAAACAGCTAAAGTATAAAATTTAAATCAGAGTCTTTTGATTCTTATCTTTTGTAGCCAAGTCATAAATTATTACGTACTTAATAACGTGAAAGCTGCAGCTTTGTCGTCATTAATCATCTTTTAGCTCAGATCCGTCCCTTGGAGAAGCAATAACATGTAGTGTTATACGGTTTATGTACTTAAAGCATTTGACAAATTCTAAGCTAATTACTTTGAAGTGTTTACATGATTTATCTCATTTTAAAATGATCCTTTTCATCTATTTAATCAAGTAGTTGAAAGCGAAACGGTACTTAAAGTTTGTAGCTTCGTTTTTCTTTTTACAGAATTTCCTTAAATTTAGAAATTTAGAGATATATGTTGTTTTACTATTGTCGATGTCTTTATCTCTGAATAAGTGTCTCAATAGCTTTACGTATGTTTAAGTGTTTTAATTATGACCATACTTCTGATTTTCCAAAATTCAAAAGAACGAAATATAGCGTAATTAGATCAGTGACACAACGTTAAAGCACAATTTCACTTTCAGAAATTAATAACATCTTTAAAACTTTAAGATTTATTACATTTCATTAAAAACATTTTACTAACACGTGCAATTATTGTAAAACAACGTAGAATACTTTTACGGTTCCGATTTAGGCTTTTGCGGGGTGTTTTAAATAAAAAACGTGTAGCAGTTCAGTCAAAGAACACATTTAAAATGTAGACAAAAGCAAAATATTTATTCATATTTTAATTTTCGATTTGTAATTGTATGGAACAGTGATCCGGTGGTCTGGAAGACAGGTACCGGTCCCCAGAAAAAAAATTGACCGGTTCTCAGTAATTTTTGCTTTTGCGTTAAAAATATGTCCTTTCTCAGTTCCTTTATGTTCCTTCGGGATGTCGAGTTATCGAGGCGCCATTGGACATAACGAAATTTTGGAGTCATTAACAATATATGTTTCAGGGGAAAAAATGCCTCGTAATATGTGGGACTTTGAAAAAAAAAATGACAGAATACATTTTACTAACTCTTTAAAAACACAAAATAAGCGTTCTTTAAGAAAAATATTTATTCATGAGTGACGTAACGTTTTATTTCATAACGATTTGTTTGAAGTTTATGAGAAAGAAAAATATTATTTTATTTTTTCTTTTCATCTATTATTAGTATTATGACTACTTTTATTATTATTATTACTATTATTACCATTATTTTTAATATTTTGAAGTGCAGTAACAAGGTCTTCATGCTTTTTTAAGATTAAAAAAAAGTTAAACTTTAAAACTTTAAACAGTATTTCATTATGAAAACAAAGGGATTTCATTACTTATTTGTGAAAATCAATTTTGCCGTTGGGGGTAGCAAATTACAACTAAATGGAAGCAGTAACTGGATGGAGTACGTTAAGAGAAATTATATCCACAAATTCAAAATTATATCTCCCATTTTTTCTACAAATAATTGTTATTTTCCTTATTTAAAATTACTCGTTAATTATATTTATGTGCTGTGATTAAATATTTTCTAAACTTATTGCTATATCATGTTTAAAATATGGTATTATTGCTAATAAAAATCATGTCAAAGAGTAAATCACAAAAGTCGATTCATCTTTGAAATTCAAAACAGTTTTCACATGAAAGAACTAATCAAATCTTGAGCAGCCTGCGGTATAGAACTCTTTTTTAAATCCTTGAGGTAAAATGGGAAAAATATTGATATTTCAAAATTAGCTTTTTAAAAAGCTTTCTACCAATTTCTTGCGCTATTACCTTTCTGCACTGTCCAATAAGTCACCCCTATTTCCCATCTCATTAGAATAAAACTAATCTAAAAACTATACAGCGAGGGCAATTAAGATGATATTTGAGCATGCCGCATTTCAGATTTCGAATGTCTCAAAAAAAAAATTTCTCATAAAAGACAAATCGAGGCAATCTTTCCTGTGTATTAGATGACCGTTAATTAGCAGATTAATTATACAGGTCAGAAAAAAAGTCTCGTCGAAATGGGAGAATATGAAATTTCCTCAGATATTTAGTTTCAAAATAACTATTGACCTTATTGAACCTGGAGCGAAAGAGGAGAGAGTTAGATTGAACCTAAGCACTAGAACTTGTTTGCGAAACGCAAGAATTTCTTTGAAGGTTTAATGTGAACTTGCCATATCTGCCATATGTTAAGAAAAGGGAAAAGTAATTAAAAAGAGTAATTGAGTTTTCCGGCTTTGGTTCTTTAACTACCGCACTTTATTGCTTGCATTCACATTACTAATGAACTATTAATATTACCTTTTTCCGGTATAGGTCAAATAATTCTTTCCAAAGTTTTTTTTTTTTTTTTTTGAGAAAAGCTGAAAGTATGAGTCCGATGAATTATTCCGAAGCAAATATAGAGCTTAAGATCTCTATGTTAAAGCATCTTTATAAACATTTTTTTGCTTAAGACGATTTTTTTGTGCATTAGAATGTTGTTTTACTTCGTTTAGATGTTTGACTACGAGCGCCGTTCCAGAGAAATCATTTTAAAACAGAACGCCATTGATAAAAATGTGCAAAGGTTATAATATATACGTAATAGTAAGTTAATCTTTTGAGCGGCTGTTACGTAAAATTCTGTTTTTAGATTTTTCACTTTGTGAATTTACTGTACGACATTTTGGAAAAAATACCAATAAAAAAGGAACTAAGTTTTTCAACGCAAGATTGATTTCAAAATGTCTAAATTAATTACTAAGGAGGATAAAAGAAATGTACACTGGCGGAAAAAAAAATCCCAACACCAAGAAAGACTTGTGTTAGATAAACGAAATTTGGTAGGCGTGTTTATACAACTGAACGATGACATCGATTGAAATTTCGTGTTCCGCGCATAAGTGTGGCGCAGCTGGCGTCACTCAGAACATGCAAATAAGGCTTGTTTTAAAAGCGTGTTGTGAAGCTCGTGTGTAATATTTTTCCGTGAAATTGGACAAAATTGCGTTCATGTTAGCCAGGAATATCTTTTAACACTTTACCGACCGGTAGCGATTCGAACATCCTATGCCCTTTCACCGCCCGCTCAGCTGCAGATCGTCCAAGACACCGACTCGGTTTTGGCCTAGACTGACGCGCGGGGATATATGTGCATTTCCTTAACTCTGGTAAAATTGTACGCTTCGTGTTATTGTAGGGTAACAAAATTTAAGTCACCACAGATCGGTTCAAAGTCGATTAATCGACGCCCGGTCGGTAAGCGCCGGAGAGCAAACGTCGAATAATCGACGCCCGGTCGGTAAGCGCTGGGAACAAAACGTTGATTAATCGACGCCCGGTCGGTAAAGTGTTAAGAAGACGAAGAAGCCATTATCAACAGCTCACCGAGTTTAAACGAGGTCGTACAAATTGGCTACGAGAAGGTGGATTTTCATTTCGCGATATTGCAGAAAGACTTGGGTGGGAATGTTTCCACCATGCATGATTATTGGAAGCTATGGGCAAGGGATGGTACTACCTCAAGAAGATCGAGTTCCGAGCTGCCACGTGGCACGACTGAAAAGGAAGATCGCCGAATCTTGCGTACAGCTGTGGCGCATCGTACTGCATCTGCGGCTGACATTCGAGCTGCAGTTGGTACCGTCGTGACCCAAGGAACGGTAAGAAACTGTTTACTTCAAGGACAGCTCCGAGCCAGGCAGCCTGTAGCCGGTATTCCATTGACTGCAAACCATTGCCTTTTCCGACGGCAGTGGTGCCACGACAGAGCTCACTGGAGGTCGGAGTGGAGATCTGTTGTAATTTTTTATGAAAACAGATTCTGAATTAGTGGCAGTGGTGGCTGTATATTGGTCAGAAGGAGGCCAGGGGACCACCTGCATCCAAGCGGTCTACGGCCTAGACACACGGGACTCACATATGGAGTTATGGTCTATGGAGCAATTTCCTACGACAGCAGGGGCATTCTTGTGCTTATCCCAAACTCACTGACTGAAAATTTGTCGTTAGTCTGTTAATTTAACCAATATTACAGCCCTTCATGAGTAGCATTCAAGGGGCCGTTTTCCAACCGGATAACGCTCGCCCTCACATCGCTGCTGTAACGCAATGTGCTCTACAGAGTGCTGACATGTTACCATGACCTGCAAAATCACCAGGTCTGTCTCCAATTGATAACGTATGGGATATCATGGAATGGCACCTCGAGCATAATCCACAGTCAGCAATGACGGTCCTAGTATTGACACAGAAAGTGCAACAAGCATGGAACTCCATACCACAAAGTGACATTCGACACCTGTATGACATAATGCATGCACGCTTGCAGGCTTGCCTTCAAAATTCTGGCGGTTACACCCTCTATTAAATTGACATAATTTCACATTTGCACAGCATTTTCTTGAGCTTAAATTAGCCAGTGATCTTGTACATTTAATCAATTAAACATGTTAACTAGACAATTGCATTACCCAAATTTCATTACTCTACGGCAATTTTTTCTTGGTGTTGGGATTTTTTTTTCCGCCAGTGTATTTACGGGTTCCTAAAATGGGAGACATGGCGCTTAATGCTCAGTCAAAATTTAATAGCAAAATTCCGTGTAGAAAATAATAAACGATTAAATTTTAAAGATTATGAATGATTTTTCTTGTGAGGAAATTTTATTTTAGCAGACATGAAAAACTTGCAGAATCACTACACAGCCTTTGCTCGAAACCTAATTATAAGTTTGACTAAAGATTAACAATCCTCAAAGGCGTTTCTAATTATGCGTTGATGTATTGTATAAGTACGCAATTGAAAATGTTGATTTTTTTCCGAAGAAAATGAGGAGATGGAATTTAAATTTAAACGAGTGCTTAGCTTTTTCAGAGTACCTTTTTCCATAAGAGTATTCATAGTACATGCTTGTGCGAGTACGTATTTAATGATATTATTACGACTGATTATTTGTCTTATTTATGAAAGCAAATTTTGCATATGAACTCGAATTTTTCATTGATCGTTATGGTATTTGACTATTACGCTTTAGCTGTAACCATTGATCAATCTAACGCAGCGTTGTCGCAACTATAACGCATTATGTGAATTTCATTACAACATTAAATTCCTACTATTTTAAATGTTTAAATTACAAAAAAAAAAAAAAACTTTAAAAAGTCAGCATTATGTCATAACTAACTTTTTACTCCTACCTAAAAGAAACAGTCATCTTTCATGGTTCTAGAAAAAAAAAGGTATATTTACTATTTAGCTCATCAGATAATAAACTAAACGAATCTTAAACACGTTTCTTTCTTCAAAATTTGGAGTTACAACATCAGTTCTCTCTTTTTTTCTTCTTAATAATCATTAAAAGCTTCGACGCAAGAGCGACAAAAAAAAAGTTTTTTTTTTTCCTTAAGTTTTAAAAATAACTTTAATTGCTTTAGTTTCGTCGTAATAAGAGATGCTAAAACCAAAATACTGAAAAATACTATCCCTTTTCAGATGGATAAAGTACGAGACTCATGTTCCCTCCGTTAATTTCTGTGGCACTACTTCATGTTATACGCATTGGATATTTTCATTTCTTTGCGGTTCATTTATAACTTAAGTAAGTTTAGTAAATTAACTGAGGGTTAAAAAAACCCTATTTGCCTATTTTTCTGCATTAAGTACTGTCTAAAAATTTTTCGTGCTACCTCCACTTCATCTGCTCACGCGCGAAGTCATTCGGACTTTCTCGAAATAGGGGGATAAGCAACGAGGAAGTAGAAAGCGAACAAAAGCTGAAGGCATCGGGTAGTGCGCATTAGGGTGGAGCGAAAAAAATGAATTTTTGATTTTCGTAAACGGGTACCTTTCATTTACTGTGAATGAGGATAAGTAACAATTCTGTGAAATATTTCACTTTTGCGACGTCATCTTTAGTCTGCGCATTTGGCTTAAAGTTTTGAAATTTTTGATTTTTTTAATATTTTTCAAATTTTTTTAAAAAATATTACAAATGGTAAAACTAGTAACGGGTGGATATTAAATGGAAGAAAAAGGTTTAAAATATACAAGGAATTATTTTAAACCATTTTAAATTATGATTTCAGTCTGCGCATTAGGCTCAAAGTTCATCAAATTTCCCAACATTTCTGATATTTTCAACATTTTTTAACTCAGTTTTTCATCTCAATATTCACTTGAAGTGTCTTCAAACCTGTTTTTGTTCATTTTGTTATTACTTTGCACTCTGCAACTCTTCGCTAGCTCATGTGGAACTACCCAGGACTCACCACGAGGAGGTAGCCGCACTTTGGGTGCCACCCGCGCTCCCCTTGCTTCCAACCAATGAGAGCACACATCAACATTTTTTAGACAAGTCAGGAACAATAAAATGTTTCTTTGAGTAGGATACTGTTTGCATTGTTTTTGATGGATGCTCTACAAAGACAGGAAAATACAAAGGTGTAATACGGAAACTGGAAGAAACACTTGATAAACCTCTGTAATGGGATATTTGCCAATTACATTTGAATGATTTTATTACGAATTTAATTTGCGACATTTTTTGCAAAAGCTAGATGGACCTACCAGTGGACCAAAGTGATTTTTTGGGCGTGTTGGGCGAAACTAAGCAACATTTATACTTTCAAATCAGTTCAATTTGAACTGAACCTATAGAATTTGTCATCGATCAGATCGATTTTGACAATAAAAATGATTTAAGTACTGAGCAACAGTAACTTCATGAGATGAGCAAGAAAGTTTTGACTGGGAAAATATCCAAAAAATTATGAAACAAAGCTTTCCCAAGCCAGATGGTTGACTACAGCAAACATAATCTTTAGACTATAATTTTTAAAAGAGTTAATAACTTTCGCGGTAAAAGTGTCCTAGCTCTTTTAGGA